>JAJJMA010298904.1:4381-18733 GCA_023529015.1 Papaver nudicaule
TGCACGTCGATAGAATTAAAGGAAGGTCTTTATGAATAACTTTCTTGTATAATCGACGACTAGAAAACAAACTAGAATATTGCTGAAAGAAATACACAAAACGAAAATTATATATAATAATTTCGATTAATCAATTTCCAGGATTTGCAGGAATCATATGATGATTTACAACATTACAAAAATTAGAACCCGTGAGTTGTACCCTCGGTTATCTGCTCATTGGCCATTAGAAATCTGGGGTCCTTTCACCACGGTAACAATTATTTTTGAAATGATCATTATTAAAATTGCAGATTGCTTTTAAAAAAAAAAAAGCTATAAAATCTTGCTATGATGATACAGGATCAAGGAGAAAGGAAGTATCTAATAACATCTACAAATTATTTCTCAAGATGGATAGAAGTAAAATCATCAGTACATGCAACAATTAAAGATGTGTTGAAGTTTATTTGGGAAAACATAATCCAAAAACATGAAATCCCATCAGTATTAACCACAAGTGATAGCATGCGATTCAGAAAGAAAGAACTTCTTATCTTATGTCGACTGATGAAAATACAGTTAAAGTATGAATCTCTCAACAGTCAGTCGATTGACAAATATTGATATTTCAAAATGATATGAAAATTAAAATGTTCAAAGCTGATAAGCTATAATTTGAACTATATTTGCAGATACAATACTCTATATTATCCTCGAAGGAAGAACCTTACGTCATCTCCAAATATAATGAAAGAGGTTATTTCCAGATGAAGAATAAATCAAAAAGAAAAAGGGTGTAGAAGAGTGAATAAAAACAAGAAAACTTCAGATGGAATAATAGTTTCATTTTTTGTTTGAAGAAATTAGATTCTTGTTTTAGTTCATTTCATCTTTTCTATGAGAAAGAGCCAATAGGGCTCCACTTGTATACATCAATTAACGCAGACAAGAGTGTTAATAAAAGAACTTTTTTACGAAGAATCTCTGAATCGGCTAAATAATAGTTAATGAGATAAAACAATTACCCAGTAATAAAAATATCTGAGAGTTCATGAATCAGATGACGAGCTCATAATGAACAAAGGAAAGCAACGATCTAAAGATCAAAACAGTAAGGAGAATATACATAAACCAAAAAAAAAAAAAAACAGCTAATCTGTATAAACTTTGGAAGAGTGAGTGCACGCACGATTCCAAAGTAAGAAAAAAGAAAATAATGAAAGCAAAAACATATAAAGAACAATAACGCTGAAAAGCTCAGCAGAAGAAAATCAAAATTCCAACGGAGCATAAGGATCATGACTTAGAACGATATAGCTCTGGGAAAATGGGAGAAAGACCCACAAAGAAATATACATGAATCGATAAAAACTTATCACAATAGTAGGTTCCTATTTACAGTGGATATATTTCAGACGACTGGAAAAAAACAAAAAAACTTCATAAGGAAATTCACAGAAAAAACTCATTTCTCTATTTTGACAAAATTGGTCGTATAAGGCAAACAAATGAGGATGTTTCATACAGAAAATACCTCTGAACCTACGAGATCGAATGCGCTATACGCCGTAAAATACCTTTTTGTGTCTTAATACTTAAATGGTTAAAATCAGAAAACTAACATGGGAGAGCTGGCCGATTGACCAATGAAAAATCAGCTCCACGTTAGCCATCGATGGCATGAATATACTCTATCTAAGTATATCTGAAGTAAGTCAACCATCAACCCATTGGATTGTGGAAGTAACCGTATCCCCCAGCGGTGACGAATATTGGGCTGGCATAAAACCTAAAAGGCCTGCCTCTAAAATGAAAAGCCAAGCGAATTTATTAACAGTTTCAAAAAGGAGAAGAAATGAGGTGACATGAGGAGTGACACGAGCAGATTAATAAAACCAGCTATAAACCACTCTCAGTCGACTAAATGTACTTACCAAAGAATAATAGGAAAATATAAAAAAAAAAAAAAAATCAATACGATGTACCAAGCCATTTGTTTAGATAGAGCATTATTTATTTTATAAAGATATTTCATTAGTTGAGAATTGAGATTAATTTAATTCTCATACAGATTAGTTGGTTGAAATTTTAAATTTCAATTTAGATTGAGGTTAGAAATTGAGATTATTAAAGGAATTCACATTAACCTTGGTTAACACAAGAGGCAAATTCCATTGATAGAATGGGAAAATTACATATAGATTAGCATTCAGTTGAGCAACTAGAAAAATTACATCCATCTGAGTTGAGGAAATACTATTTCATTCGACTGAGGAAAAACAATATACAAACGCTAGGTGTAAAATTAGACAAAATATAGTAATTAACATCATGAGCATTGAAATAAACATAAATAGTACAAAAAAAAAAATGTTATAGTAAGCTTTATTATAGTGATTACAGAAAATATCACTTAAATTTTAAATTAGGTCGAATTATTTCACCATAACAAAAACTTGATGTTACAGCTTTTAAAGGGGAAGACTTGGCAGATAGAACTTTGGATGTTTCCTGGTTTCTATCAGAAGCTTTATCAGCATCATTTGGAAAATCGACGCCAACCAAGTTTTCTTCCTGAGGATCCACAGATTCAACAGTTGTTGCGACTTCTTTAACTTTAGGAGAGGAAACACGGTCATTAAGTTCATTTGGAGATCGAGTTGAGGCTATAACTCTGATGGTTGAAGAAGTGGGAGTTCTGTCAGGATCATAGGATGAACCATTGGATTCTGTTTCATTAACACAAATAAAAAAAGGGATAAAGATAGAATATCATGAAGGTAAGGTGATAGATGTCTAAAAACACCTCTCTAACTATCTATTGATTACACTTTCTTTAGCTATTTTTCTTGTAAAAGTTACATTTTACGCTTTGTTTGCATTTTGTAGGTTCAATCGATTTATGTTGAATAAATGGAGAAAAAGCTAGCAAATTGGTCATTTCCAGGACAACTGCTATTGGCAGTCACATATCGACTAAGGGGCAGTCATTTACAAAGGGGACACCATCTGGATATTACTGGAGGCAGCCGAATCTTGTATGGAGCAGCCATTTAAGTAAATGAAGGAATATTACAAGAGCACCCACGTGCTTCTGTCCAGGGCAGCCGTCTCACAACTGAAGGCAGACGTTTCTGTGCTCGGGGCTGCCTTCTCCTATATCTTTCCAGTCATGACCAGGTTCAGTCGGGGTCTCTTTTCCGGGTCGAGTTCAGTCGTATCAGTTTAGTTCACTGAACTCGTCACTACAGTCGTTGCCACCGTTAGCCAGGGGAGTTCGAAGACAAAAGAAGAAGGGACTTTGGGTTCGAGTTTGGCTTGATTTAAGACAACAATTTGGCTGAGAACAAGGAAGAAGTTGGGTGATGATTTAAGTTACATACAGCAGGGAAAGTGTCGACAGACCAAGGGCCAGTAAGGTGTTTTCGAAGACAAGACAAGACAGGGAAAGACTTGGAGGTTGTTGCCGGTAACATTGAAGATGAACTGGAAAGAATTGATCGAGTTTTGTATGTTTTGGGTTTTAGTGTTGGACGTGAAAACAGGAAAGGATTGGAAGTGGCTGTCGTCTATGGATGACTAAATTTGAGAAGTGTTTTCAGGGCAATAAAATGTGTGTGTGTCTGTATGATTCATGGAGTGCGGGAAATGAGTTAGAAAGGGTTAAAAGAACAGAACACACCAATCTTAGTCAGCATCAATTTACGCCTACCAAGTGTTCGACAAAGTGCCTGAACAACTAACCTGTAGCAGCTGTGCTTACCGTGAACTGAGCTCTTTACCAGAGGTTAACTTTGTGTTTTGTGAAGCCCTTGCTATGGGTCAAGTGTGAATGAGAAGACAAGAAGAACAAGGGACAAGTGACCAGAGATAGTGGTGAGGTTTGGGTTGTATTAGAGGATACAAAAACAGTTAGAAGGCAAAAGGACCGGCTCAGGGAGGCTGTAGTTGTCGCGTAAATAGGGTCAGACTTGAGAGAGGCAAAGGAAGTGAGCTATTTCTATTGGATTTTAATGACCTGAAACCCAGAAGGTTTAAAGGGAGATGAGGTCGGCGGTGAAAGAAATTGGAGTTATAACGGTTTCATTATCAATATCGTGAGTATAAGAAAAATTAGAACTTTCCTTGGTAAGACGACGTTCTTCTTCCATCTGCATGAGCTTAGCAATGTTATCTGACAAAGATGGCGATGGTGCAGATAATTGAGTAGATTCTCTTTGCTCCTTACAAAATTTGTTAGTAGATTTGACCAGCTCAGCAATATTGCGTTTTAGCAAAGATGGCGATGATGCAGATGAGTCACCATAAAATTGCTCGTGAATTTTCTCCATTCTCTCAGTATTTTGGTTCATCTGTTCCATCAAAGATAGGAAGGATGCAGATGGACCACGGTACGACTGATCATCTCTCTCATACTGCGACTAAGAAGTGTGCGAATAATAATTGGACTCAGTAAAATGTGTCTCACAACCTGGGTACGATTGGTAATAATTATAACCATAACAAGGTTGAAAATGATCATAACCGTGAGAATAAGTCCAATCATTATTTACACCAGGCTCCATATATACAAAAGGTACCTGAAAGAAAAAATTATAAAGTACAAAATGAGTAAGAAAGAAAAAAGAAAAAATATATATATATACAATTTTTTTTCTTAAAAACACCAATCACAATATTCCACAACCGCTATCAGATAATTATGAAAAAAATTTAAAAACACCATCGGATTCTGTTTCATTAACACAAATAAAAAAAAAAGGATAAAGATTGAATATCATGAAGGGAAGGAAGCAAAAATCAGGAAATATAATAAAAAAGAGAAGAAGGTAGGATAACCTGAAGAGTCAGTAGGGATATTGGCTAATTCTTCAAGGGAATAGGGTGAAAACTTAAGTATCTTCTTTACACTACTCTTAAGGTAAGCATAAGCAGTACACAAACGTCTAAATGTCCTCTCCACATGAGCAGTATCTTTAACATAGTTACGAAATTGATTGTGAAGATCGTCATAATCTCTTTCTAGAAGAAGATTAGTTTTCTGTAGCTTATCATAATCCTTCAAAAACCAAAAGAGAAAATATAATTAGGTAGTCGGTTACAAAAACAAAGGTTTTAATTTTTTTTTAGAAAGTTACTTACCAAGCGAAGAAATGAGGAAGTAAAACCGAGCTGATGTCTGTTTTTGTCAATAGCTCGGGAGGGGGAAGGAGTAGTTTTATCTTCTATATTATGGATTACGGGAGAAATCTTTCTTTTACCTTTAGCCACGTACTGACGTGTTGGAGAAAGACTTAGTCGTTCAGCTGGGGAAGAATCTTGTTTAGCTTTTTCGGATAACCGAGCCTTTAAGCGAGAAGAAGTCCTATGAATTTTAGGGGTAGGAATTTCTGTTTCATCGTCTAAAGGTAACCCTGACTGCTTTTTGTAGCTAGACACCAGCGGTTGAACATTAAGACTTGAATCTGGAAAGTAGTAGCGATTTAAATCAACCAACTTTTTCTGAACATCAGCAATAGCTTCATCGGATAATTTTTCTGCATCTAAGAGGTTAGAGCAAGTAGAGCTGTTAATGTTTTTACAGTTTGAAGAAATTAGAAATCTAAAAGCAAGAAGAAATAGTTCTTACTATTGATAAGAGAATCCTTAGTAAAATAGTAAGGGAAAAACCCTTTTTCGGAATTAGGTGGATTCCAATTCCCAATTATCAAATAGGGGTTAGCAGAGAAATTTCCAGCAGATTTAAAATTGTCAATATCCAGTTCAGGAAATTTGGATTTCTTGTAGGAAAGATAAATACGGGATTTAGGAAGAAACCTCACACCATAACGACATAGTAGATCAAATGCTTCGATTTTTTCAGAAGGGGACACTGTTAGGTTGTAATCATTAATTAGATTAGCTAGGTTAAAAAACTTGCTACCTAGAAACCTAAGAGGAATGCTAGATTCAATACAGTTATTGAAAATAAAATCGGGAATCGACAAAGGAAGACCTATAGAAAGATGTTGTTCTGATAGGAGTAAGCCTTGATCGTTAAAATCAGCTTCTGGAACATCCGAGAGCCTAAAGTAATTCAACGACGAAAGTATACGTCAGATGGAAAGTTAGTTCTCCATGATAGAACAACTTCAGAAGGGCCTAGAATGAAGAAGCATGAGCAGGATTAGAAGAAGGAATCTCCATAAAAAAAATAATTAAGAAGGATGATAGATTTTTTTTTTTTTTTTTTAGGGTTTTCAGATTAGGGAAAAATGAATGAAAGAAATCTTTTTAGGTTTTGAAGGTATAAATAGAGAATTTTACGATAACTTCGAAGAGATGCGTATTTCAAAAAAAAAAAAAAACTTTTCATATTATAAGATTGGATGAAATATATGCGCCCAATATAGATGACATGAAAAGTTTTCTTTAAAAAAAAACCTTCATAAAAAAAAATCAAATCACTTATTTCTTTTAAGGGAGAAGGAGGTAATAACCTCACTTGATGAGCCTTAGTCGACTACATAAAATAAAAGAAAGTAATAATAATGATAACTATTCATGGAATCTGGATTAGAGCTAATGCAAAAATGCCTCGGTATATCAAGACATTTCTCTCTTTTAAGGGAGAAGGAGGTAATAACCTCACTTGACAAATCTGGTACATTCAAGCTGTCAGATCGACTGAAATAAACAATAAACTCAAAGTTATACATCACCAGATGCTAAGGCTATAAGTTTAAATCAAATCAAGCCCGGACTAGATTTAATCTAAACTAGGGGCAAATATGTTGATGAAAAAATATGGTTCAGGGCAGAGGGTGATCTACTGAAAGGCCGACACACTGATAAATGGTGTAGAACCAAAGAAGGTGCTGATGGCATTGGCAGTCGACTGGCAGCAAAAGAAGTCCTTCGAGAAGAAACCGACTAAATGAGTAGGATTACCCCAGATGACTCAAGAGAATATGTTCAAAGTACAGAATGGCGGGAAAGTTAGTTAGTTTCCACTGACTATTAAGGAACCACCTGTAATGATTAATAGAACATTCTGGAATGCTTTATACCGCCAATACTTGTACACTATAAATATCGATCTTGAGGTCATTTGTAATCTAAGTTCTCTCTCCTGAATCAATAAGAAAATACTCTTTTGTCTAAATTCTGTCTCTCTTGTCGATCTTGACATTTACTTAGTGGTTAAGCTCAATAGAGTACCTGAAGGTGTTGAAACCAGACTTCCCAGATGTCTGAAGGACTTAATAACTTGACACACCGAAGCATTCATAGATCATAATACATCAACTTGTGAAGGTAATATTCTAATACACGAATACACATCTTCATTAGAAATTGAAGCTCCATTCATTTGAACACTAAAGTTCACTACATCCAGGCGCATGGAGTTGTGATAAGAAACTATAAGCTTCAAATCAAAATCAGAACGAAGGGCCTGCAATACACCTTCGGCATTTAGACACAACTGAATAGAAGCTTATGGGAGATAAGGCCAAGTATTTAACACAATGTACTTCAAATCACTAAGGGTAGTTGATTGAGAAAGAGGATGAGATACGATAAGTGTGCAAAACTCAATAATTGCGACAACCATCTTAACTTGCAAATAATAAAAAACAACACATCACAAAACAAAATCTACAAACAAAACACAGAATATCAATATGAAAACACAAAACATACACAAAAAAGACTGATTTTCAAGTAATTCAAACTTGCTGAACTGTACATCGAAAATCTGAAGACAAAATGCAAGGTGCAAAAACTGTTACGAGCAAAAAAAAGCAAAATGCAAATCCACCATTTAATTTTTTAGAAAGTGCAATTCACTCAATGGCTGTGCCCCCTTGTGAGAAATATATTCAATGCGACAAGCGAAGAAAACTAATTCATACAACTTAGAAGAGTACAAGCAAATCAAACATAACAAGCTAATTCATAGAATACCGAATGTGCATCTTAGCAAGTAAGAGTACCGAATCCCGAAGCACACACGAATAAGCTAATTCATACATCTCAGAAGTATATACTCAAAGTAACATACATAGATTTTCAACATGGATGTATTGATCTGTAAACAACATATAACATTCATGCATTTCACATTGATTTCCACATACATTTCAACAACAATGATAGTAGTATATCAATACCTGAAAAACTTAAATACTGGTACTATGACCATCAACTGAATGTAGTAAATCGAAATCTCCTTCTCGCAAAATCAAAACTCAATGTGGTTAAAAACTAGTAAATACAAACCGTAAATGAGGAAATTAAAATTTTAAAACCTAAAACAACTGATACCTGTTTCAAATTAGATCTAGGATGACGTCAACATGAAATCTCTTTGAATCGAAAATTCCCTAATTCTTCTTCTTCAATGAATCAAAATTGCAATTTGTTATGAATACCTCTGAATAATCAACTCTATAACAGAATTTTGAATCAAATTTCACTCTGAATCTAACATGCAACAACCAAAAGAAAATGGGAAATCCTAATTTTATCTCATGATCCACTAATATTCGCAAAGAAAAGAAGAAGAAGAATTCGAAGTTTTGGACAACATTTGAAATCAAATTGAAGTTCTGATTTCAAATTGATTTCGCTCGAACGAAATCTCTCGATCTCTCTCTCTCTCTGTCGACGAAATCACTCTATCTCTATCGGTTTTAGTTTCAAATTTCCGTTACAGGTAAAGAGATCTGTTTATATAAAAGAGGGTAGTTTTGGGATTAAAATTTATCCGAAAATATCCGGATCCAGCCCCACTTCAATTTTAACCCTCATAAGGTTAATTGTGAAGGCCCATGGAAATCAGGGGCTTTTATTCTAGTGCTGACTCATGATCCGATTTAATTTCATATAGTCCCCATGAGTCCCACTCCCACCGATCCTGGTTTGATGTTAAGATACGATAACGTCATCAAGACAATTGTTCTTGAAAGCTTCTGTGTGTGGAGTAAAGATGGTGCTGGTCGCCCCTTAGCGGCTGGTAGGGTGCCAACAGTAACAGACACCCTTAACATTTCTTGTACTGCCAATAATACTTGTGCTGCAAATGACCATTTTGTCCTTTCTGGCTGAATGAATAATTTCTTCTTCTTTACGTGAATTAACTCCAAAATTCCCGTGAAATACAAAATAAGCTAATATATACAATTTCACAAGAAAACTAGCTAAGAAAGCATAATCAATCGATACTTTAGAGAGGTGTTTTAGGCATTTATCATCTAACGATGGTTTCCTTTTGCGTGGAACATTCCCTGACGAACACTTGTTTGATGTCTCTAGTTTGCCTTGGTATGTTGATATTGTTAATTATCTTGTTATTGGTCAATTACCTTCATATTGGTGGAAACAAGATAGATCCAAATTTTTAGCCGAGGTTAGACATTTATTTTGGGATGATCCATATCTGTTTAAGTATTACCCTGATAAGATTATTCGCAGATGTATCCCTGATGATGAGATTATAAGTGTGATAACTTTTTGTCATTCTTATGCATGTGGAGGCCATTTCAGTTCGAAGAAAAAAGCTGCCAAAATTCTTCAATGTGGTTTTTATTGGCCTACTATGTTTCTTGATACTCACCAGTTTTGCTCGAGTTGTGACAGGTGCCAAAAGTTGGGGAGGATTACTCGGTGCAATATGATGCCGGTAAATTCTTTTGATAGTAGAAATATTTGACGTACGGGGGATCGACTTCATGGGACCATTCCCTACTTATTACGGTAATGTTAACATTCTGTTAGCAGTTGATTATGTGTCCAAATGGGTAGAAGCCATCCCAACCAAGACGAATGATCGCCACGTTATGATTATATTCGATTTGGTACTCCTAGAGCCATTATCAGTGATGGGGGATCTCATTTTTGTAATAGGTCTTTCAAAGCACTTATTAGTAAGTACTCCATCACTCATAAAGTCTTTACACCTTATCACCCTCAAACTTGTGGCCAAGTCGAAGTTTCTAATAGGCAAATTAAGCAAATACTTGAGAAAACAGTGAATCCTAATCGTAAGGATTGGTCTGCATGATTATTGGATGCATTGTGGGCATATATGACTGATTATAAGATGCCCATTGGCATGTCTCCTTATAGACTTGTCTATGGGACGGCTTGCCATTTACCATTTGAGTTAGACCACATAGCCTATTGGGCGATCCTTTAATTGTGACTTTTCTATACCGGGGAGTCACCGTAAGCTTCAACTCAATGAGTTGGAAGAACTTAAGAACGATGCATATGAAAATGCTAAACTGTACAAAGAGAAAACTAAGAAATTTCATGACAACTCGATTAGTCGTAAGTCATTTGAAGTAGGGCAGAAAGTTCTCTTGTATAATTCTAGATTGCATTTATTTCCTGGTAAGCTAAGATCCCGTTGGACATGCCCATATTATGTTAAGGAAGTGTTCTCTCATGGAGTACTCGAACTTGAGAATCGCGAAACTGGTAATGTCATTAAGGTGAATAGACAAAGAGTTAAACCATTTTTAGGGCTTATTAGTATGTTGTATTTTAGTGGATTTTTGTTCTTTATTTTGTTGTTTTGTTTGTTCTTTTTGCAGAGATACAAAGATTGTGCTTAATGGGAGTCAACCCATTCGATTTCGCTTTGTGGGAGTCAACCCACCGGATTCCTACCATACTTGATTTCCATTGGACAAGTCAATTCACACTAAGGATAATGTGAAGTTCAAGTGTGGGGGAGAGGTAAGTTCTTTTTTCGAGGAAGGTGACAGTTACACCAGTTGTGGTAGGGAGATGGATATTTTTGGCGACCATGCCTTGCATTGCTCAAGTGGCATTGGTCTCAAGTATAAACATGACCTGGTTCGTGATACCTTTGCTGATATTTGTTATTGTGTGGGTGTCCCAGCTAGAAAAGAGGTTGACTTGGGATTCCTTTCAGATACCGGATTAGCTTTGAGACCTGGAGATGTCTTGGTGTATAACTGGGATAATGGACATGATGTGTGTATGGATACCACACTTGTTTCACCTTTTACAGGCGTTGGGGTGCACGCTTTTGTTCCCAGCAAGGCAATTGAGGACGCTGTCGTTCGCAAAAAAGACAAGTATTTAGAGAAATATACTGCTCAGGTAGGGCTGTCAATAATAGTCCGAAATCCGACATCCGTTTCCGAATATTTGAGTTCCTATAGGAATTTATCCGTTATATGGGATATCGGATTCCGAATCCGAATCCTTAACGGATTTTTTACCCTTAACGTAATGGCAACGAATTTAGCTACATCCGATAGGTTAATTTCCGATTCCGATAACTAATAGGGATGTACTAGTAATTTCAATCACCCATCATTATTAGATGCCGAGAGATAACAGAGAAACATTTATTTCCCTTACCTTTAGATCTCCCCCTTTCTATCTCTGAGCAATTCAGTCTCTGCACTTCACGAATACTCAAATTCTCAACTTTCAAATGATGGAAATTTGACCAGATTGCTGATTTCCTTATCCCTGTGTAAACCTGAAAAACACTCCCTGATGTACCCAGCGCTGATCATTCTCTCCGCGATGTTTCTCAGATCGTTAATCGCTTCGATTGGGACCAAATCGATCTCGTGGATACTACTAGTCGATCGATAACTAGTACTACTTCGACTCCCAGCTCTTGATTCGTTAAACGATTCGCCCTCGATTGTTTCGCCTGAGAAATCAAAGCTTAAACTGTTCTGCAACTTAAATTCCTTTGAGTAATCTTGAGGGTCATCGGTATTAAACTGTTCTACTCCTCCTCTTCTTGAACTCAGACTATTTCTCGAATTAATCGATGAGTTCATCTCAATCACATATCGGAATTTATCGGAATTCCGTCGGACATCCGATAGGTTAACCTATCGGAATCGATTTCCCAAAATCCGACGGATTTTCACCCGTTGACAGCCCTATGCTTAGGGATTTGGCCTTGGAGTGCTGACTTTTACCACTTTAGGGAAGTTGGGTAGTGACACTGTGGAGTTCCTGAAGAGATTGCGCAATTATATGGCTAGCCATGATACGAATGTCACAGTGGGGGATTTTCTTTTTCACAGAATTGGGGTCGTACTTCAAAAAAGGAGTAAAGCCCAGCTTGTTGCCAGGCTTCCATCTACAACCTGTAATCCTGTTGATTCTGATTCAGATTAATAAATAAAAATCCCTTTGAAAAAAAAAAGGAAAAAAAATGTTTTGTGGGCTTACGAAGAATCAACTTATGGGCTAAATACTAGTTGTTGCACTTATACATTCATTGTGGTGGAGGAATGAAATGCTTTACCGTGTTAGTGGCTTTCATCACCGCGGTTACGTACAGGCTTAACAAGGAGAAAAAAGGTGCAAGAGCTGTTAACAAGAATTCAGAAGACTCAAAGGCGAGAAGGAAATGGACTATTATGAGAAGTGAGTTTAGTTAGGGTAATACGAGATTCAAAATGGACAGTGCAGTGGATACATCAACATAAAGAATCTATACGGTGGTTGTTGATGAAGCATTGACATCAATTCCTGAAGGCAGTGGCAACTACAGAAGCAAGGCAATTTGGAGGTATTCATGACATCCAAGAGTGGGTATGAGATGGTAGCTGTCTCTGGGATTAATGGAGAGGTCGACTTAGAATTGCACCATCAAGAAGGTAAGAGGTTTAGAAGGTAAGGAAGTTGGCAGCAAAGTGAATGAGTTTTACAAGAATTTGAATGGAGTTTTTCAGCCGAGTGTGTTGTTAGTGCTGTTTGATTGTCTAATGAATGAACTATGAATGGTTGTCTGTGTATGATTGTATTGCAGGGAAGGAATCGAATTGTGGTAGTTTCCAATGTACAACAGGTGTGTGACAACCATAAGACAGAAATATGCTTGTCACATGTTTGTGAAAACGCCTGAACCAAGCTACAAAACAGACAGTAAAATGTGAGCTATAATTATGTGAAGCAAATGAAGACAGATTTGGAGGTTCGAAGGCAACAAGATAAGGAGGAACGGGTACCAACTTATTAGACATTTTGCGAGAAATTGGACTACAAAACAGTAAATGTGGTGTCTCTTATCAATGATTTTGAGGTGTGAATGGATGAAGATTGATGGGTTTTGTGGTAGTATAAGAGGGGAATGGAGCTGGTGGTACGAAGTTTGTTGGGTTCAATTTTGGCCGAGAAGGTAACTAAAGAACTAATACTTCCTGTTGGGTTCAAATGGAGGAGATGTTGAACTGCTGCTTTAGAAGCCAGCATAAACACGAGAGAGGTGATGCTGTTATGGATGGTTGAGGTGGTACAGTGGTGTTCTAGTCAACTCTACACAGCAACAACGACGACAATGTAAGATTGAGGTCTACGGCTGGAACAACAACATCGATACTTAGAGTGGGTTGAGTTCAAGCAGAAATTCGGAAGTACTTTGAATGGAGATGGGTTTGCTTATTGCTTTAAAAAAAAAAAAAAAATAAATAAATAAAGAAAAAAATGTTTGCTTGAGGACAAGCAAAGACTAAGTGTGGGGGAATTTGATAGGTCCCTAAAACACCTATTTTATTAAGAGTACCCATTTCATACGTTTATGTTGGCTAATGCCTCTTAAATTCTTTATATTACACTCGTTTTCTATTTTGCAGGTACTTTCAAATCATGTTATACAAAATGAAGCAAATAACAACTTAATTCATCACTTTGCAACTCTCGGAGTTGATGGACTCGAATACAAGAAGAATGCAAGGTTAAAAAGTGTCGCAAACAGAAATTACTGGAGGCGTGCATTGATGGTTTCTATTGAATTTATTAGGGCAACCAAGTTTTATAAAGGGTTTGAAGGATTATTGGGGGCAGCCCTTCTAAGTTACGAAATACTACTAGGGGCCACCTTGTTATCAGGACTCAATCCACTTGATAAGGGCCACTCCCTTGTTTGAATAAGAGACGCTGGAGTTCAGTTTTTACTGAACTTGTGTTGCACTAGTTTGTCGCTGGTTAGCCAGGGATAATCGAAGCCATAAGACGAACATTGGGCTTGTGCTGGGTGTGAATATTGACCGTAATTCAAACGAGTTTGCTCGGATTTTTAGGGTTCAGTTAGGTCGAGAAAAGCCAGGGAAAAGTTGGGTTTGTGCTGTTGCTGTGGATGGTGAAGAAAGATCTGATTAGAGTCTTGGCAGTGTGAGACATGGGTTATGAATGAATGTATGTTTGCATGGAAGGAGCTATTTGAGCTTAGAAGAAACAAACTGAACTCGAAAACAACCTACAGAAGAATTGCACAACAAGTGTTCGTTAAAATGACTGAAATAAAGCTTAAGAAACAGGTCAAGACTGGTGAGCTTGTATGGTTAGTTCAAGCTGAAAAAAATCGAATAATAAGAAGTAAAC
>JAJJMA010298925.1:0-12744 GCA_023529015.1 Papaver nudicaule
TCGGTTAGGTTAGTTGTGACACTTTAGCTAACTTCACTATCGTCTGGATTAATATTGTGGAAACTATAAATATCGGTTGGATTTCTAGGGTTTCATCCAGACGAAAATCAAACTGAACCCTGTTTCTTCACCATTCAATAAATCAATCCACGCATAAAAACTAAATCACAGAAAAAATAAATTAAACAATGGGTTTGTTAATTAGGTGTACCTGAGTCGCATATCTGGATATATTTGATTAAGAGTCTGATTTTCATCACTTTCTCCATTGTTTTCTTCATATTCTTCATGTTCTTCACTTTGTTCACTTTGAATTTCAGATTCAATGTTAGACTTACCCACAGGCTCTGCGAAATTCGGATTGGTACTTCGATTTCGTGCGGTTATTTTGGTCTTCGCCATAACGTATATAGAATTTAATCGTCGATGAATTTTTTGAATCGTCGATTAATCGAGACGATGAAGGTTTATAGAGGAAGAGAGGGAGACCGAGGGAGAAATAGGGAGATGAGGGAGAAGAGAAGGGGGCGTTGAAAATCGTATGAAAATGATTTCGTTATTTTGTTTAGATTTTAAGGTTTTCTTAAATATTTAGGGGTATTTTGGTCTCATCCTTAATTTAATAGGGTAATTTACACTTTTCATTACTTTTTGACACCCCTTATAACATTCCTAGAATTGTAATAGGTTTTTGAGGTCTCACTATTAATTTTGGTGGCCCCATAAAATAGCCAATCCAGATATGGGATGGAAGCAACACAACAAATACAATTTGTTGGTGATAACTTGATAGACATGTGAAACTTCATTTTTTTTAGTGCAAGACAAACAACCTTTATTTATATATAAAGTGCAAGTACATGTTCCGACCGATAATACATGAAGGACTAATAACATGAATACAAAACACGGCATAGGTAATCCAAAAGCTGCTGAAACTCCTAATACAATCACTAGGAGTGATTGATTTCTCAACAGAGAATGAAATGAAAATTAATGAAACTCCATTAATGGAGTGAGTTTTACAGACAGAGGAAATAACAAAAAACATAAAACTTAACACAACCCACAAACCGGTACAACGTTTATAAACAATAAACAGATAGAAATGTCGGTGAAGACAGCCTGGAAAATAACAGCTGTCAAGAGAAGGATGGACGGCCAGGATAGCATCAATCAAGAGACGGATGGACGACACAGATAAACTAGCATCAGCTACCGCTATTAGCCCCCCGCAAATTGATGTGGGCTGCCGGCAGAACCTTCAATTTGTTCTTCAAATAAGCAAATCTTGGTCCTGACAATCCCTTGGTAAAAATATCAGCAACTTGGTCCATTGTAGCAACATAGGAAATCCTCACATTCTGTGCTTGAATAAGTTCTTTCACAAAATTATAGTCAATAGCCAAATGTTTCATTCTAGTATGAAACACATGATTGGAGGAGTAGGAAATAGTGCTCAAGTTGTCACAGTATAGAGTAAGCTGTGTTGGTAGAAAAATATGAAGATCAATAAAAAGTTTACATAACCAAATTACCTCAGCTGTAGAGTTGGCTAAAATTCTATACTCTGCCTCTGTAGATGATCTTGCCACAGTACTCTGTCTTTTGCTAGACCAGGAAATAGGATTAGAGCCAAAAAAATATACAATATCCACCAGTACTTCTCCTTGTATCAGGATCTCCAGCCCAATCAGCATCACTAAAGCCATGTAGTGCAGTCAGACCCTTAGTAAAAAGTAAACCATGATCAATTGTCCCCTTGACATACCTCAAAATCCTTTTGGCAGCTATGGAATGATCAGTAGTTGGTGCCTGCATATGTTGACAGACCTGATTAACAGCAAAAGAAATTTCAGGTCTTGTCCATGTAAGATACTGAAGAGCACCCACTAGAGATCTGTATGGAGTTGGATCTTCAAGCTTTGTCCCTGAACTTGCAAGAAGTTTGTAGCTAACAGGAACTGGAGATGAACATGGTTTTGCTTCCAACATATCAAACTTATTCAACAAATCAAGTGCATACTTAGTCTGAGATAAGAACAAACACTTATCATTCCTCTTCACTTGTAACCCCAAAAAATAGTGAATAGAGCCCAAATCTTTAATTGGAAAGTGATGCTGAAGCAGAATAATCAACTCATCACAGTAAGACTTAGAATTACCAGTTAGAATGATGTCATCCACATACACCAAGCAGATTGTAATTCTGGTGCCAATCTTCTGAACAAATAAAGATGTATCTGCTGCTGAAGCTTTAAACCCATATGATAGTAAAACATTTAGTAGTTTCTCATACCAGGCTCTGGGGGCTTGTTTAAGACCATACAGAGACTTATGAAGCTTACATACATAGTCAGGATGAGCTGGATCAACAAATCCAGGAGGTTGTGTCATGTACACTTCTTCTGTCAAGTCTCCATGAATAAATGCATTGCTGACATCTAGTTGTTTGACCTGCCAATCAAAATTAACAGCAATGGAAAGCACAATTCTGATAGTAGTTGGTTTAGGTACAGGACTAAATGTTTCATTATAATCTTGCCCTTCTCTTTGATGAAAGCCCTTAGCAACCAATCTAGATTTATCTTTATCTGGAGACCCATCTGAATGCACTTTTTTCTTGAAAACCCACTTACAACCCACCAAATTCTGACCAGTATATGGCACTCTAGTGAAGGTTCCAGCTGCTTCAAGAGCAGTATATTCAGCTATAAAAGATTTTCTCCAAGAAGGAATCTTCCAAGCTTGACTAAAACAGGTTGGTGTAATTGAGTCCAAAGATTCAGTAAGTTTAGCAGATAAAGAATATTTTGTAGAGTAAACCTTTGGTTTAAAAATACCTCTCTTTCCTCTTGTGACCATGCCATGTCCATTTGAAGTTGGTATTTGTGCAGAAGATGAGGGCAAAACAACATCTGAAGCAACATCTGAAATAACTGCATCTGAAACTACTAGTTGTGGTTGTCCTGCATCACAAACTGGCATAGAGGAGGTAACAGATGAAGTAGTAGCAGTATTTTCTGGTCTAACAAATGTTTCCAAAGGAATTGGAGCTTCAGAAACAATTGCTGAAATAGCTGGTGAAGCAGATCTCAAAGGAAACTCAGTTTCATGAAAAGTGACATGTCTTGAAGTGTAAACTTTTCCACTGGATATTTCTAAGCTTCTATATCCCTTATGTTGAATACTGTAACCAATGAAGATATACTTTGTACTTCTTGGTTGCAATTTATTATCAGTATAAGGTCTAGTCCATGGAAAACAAAGACAACCAAAAACTCTCAAGAAAGAATAATCAGGTTTTCTTTTAAAAAGAGCTTCATAGGGAGAAATGTTACCAATAGATCTTGTAGGTAGTCTGTTGATGGTGTAATTTGCAGCAGTAAAAGCATCCACCCAAAAGGAAGCAGATAAACCAGATTGAATGAGAAATGTCCTGCCATTATCAAGAATATGCCTATGTTTTGACTCTGCTACTCCATTTTGCTCTGGAGTGTGTGGACAAGAGATCTCATGCACAATACCATTAGAGGAGAGGAAGTCAGTCAACTCTCTATGTAAAAATTCACCACCCCCATCTGTTCTGACCACAATTATTGAAGATGAAAATTGATTCTCCACTTGAGCTTTGAACTTAAAAAAGACATTCTTAAACTCTGCTTTATCATGCAAAGGAAAAATCCAGCAAAATTTTGTAAAATCATCAATGATATTGACATAGTATCTGAAACCAGATTTTGATTTTACAGGACTTGGACCCCAAAGATCAAAGTGCAAAAGCTCCAGAGGCTTAGTGCATTTATGTGTAGAGGGTTGAAAAGCTAGTTTGTGACTTCTCCCTAGCTGACAGTCATGACAAAATACAGGAGTCTTTATTACATTAGGTAGAGACATAATATTTCATATAATCTTCATAGTGGAAAAACTAGGATGTGTTAATCTCTTGTGTAGAACCTCAGCAGTAACAGAACACACATCAGAGAAAGCTTTATTGAGTTGAGGTGATGAAAAAGACCTTCCAGGAATCAGTTCATCACTGTTGAATTGTATTGGATATAGTCCATTATGCTGTGGGCCTTCCAAAAGTATCCTCCCATTGGATATAGCCTTCACACAGAAACCATGTTCATCAAATGTGATAGAGCACTGATTATCTTTGGTAAATTTGTGAACAAAAAGTAAATTTTGTGAAGCTTGAGGTACTAAGAGAACATTATTAAGACTAAAGGAGGACTGAGGAGTGTATTTAACAGTACAACCAGAGTGAGATATAGGCATACCTTCACCATTAGCAGCTTGTATTTCTTCAGAACCCTCATAAGAAGAAGCAAACTCAAGTTCAGCCTCATCTGAAGTGATATGAATATTGGCTCCAGAGTCAGCATACCAGGGATTTGCACCAAAGATATTAGCTGATGCCATCATTGCTGAAAGATGTTTTGGTGTATGTACATTCTGGTAAGCCATGTTTAGCCTGTTACTGCAAGCTAAAGCACCATGTCCACTCTTTCCACAAATTTAGCAAGGCACAGAATCAGGGGAATATGAGGAATACTGTAAACTTGGTGGTGGTCTAACTGATGTTGGTGTAGTTGAAGTAGGAAGTAAAGCTGGTGCTCTTGGAGAGCCATAATTTGGACTCATTCCTCTAACAAACTGAAAACCAGTAGATCTTCCTCCTCTAGCATGAGACATAGGTTTAGGAGAATAACCTCTACCAGCACCAGGATAGCTATGACCTCTAGACAATTGAGCAGCAAAAGCTCTAGATGTTGAGTCAGAAACAAAACTCTTATTTCTCTCACAAACAACAACATCTTCACTCAACAAGCTATTGTGTAATTCTACAAATGTGACTCTAGGTGTCTTATGTCTCATGGTTGTAATAAAAGGAATAAAATCAGAATTCAAAGCCCTGAGTGTAATAGCTACAAGTTCTCTGTTTGTTACAAAATCTCCAGATGCTGCTAATTGATCAGTGAGAAGTTTGATTTCTTTAAGTAAAGCAGGAATAAATTTATCACCTTGAGAAATTGCCATCAACTTTGTTCGCAAATGTAGAGCATGTGTGTCTGAGGAACTTCCTAATCTTTCTTCAATACTCGACCATAATTGATGAGCCGTAGTAGATCTAGAGAAATAAGGCAGAACAGCATTAGAGATTATTCCATTTAACCACATTCGAATCGTAGCATCCTCATCTAGCCATTGAGTATAAAGTGGATTGGTAACTCCATTTGTTTGATTTCGTGGTGAATTAAATTGAGGTGGACATATGTATGATCCATCAAGATATTTGAGTAATCGATAGCGTTGAATGACCGGATCCAAAACATTTTTCCAAGTGATGAAATTATCTTCAGTAAGTTTGAGATGAACAAGATTGTTTAATTGAGATGAAGAGAGATTTGAAAAAGTAATAGCAGTAGGATTTTCAAGGTCAGACATGGATGAAGATGGAAATTCGTGAATCATAGACTGAAAACAAAATAGATCTGAAAAAACAAAGACAGAAAATCAAGAAATCAAGAAATGAAATCAAGATTTGTGAATTTGCATGCGGAAATTTGAAGGAACAGGATCGAAAAAATACGTAAGAACAATATGTTCTTAATCTGATACCATAATACAATCACTAGGAGTGATTGATTTCTCAACACAGAATGAAATGAAAATTAATGAAACTCCATTAATGGAGTGAGTTTTACAGACAGAGGAAATAACAGAAAACAGAAAACTTAACGCAACCCACAAACCGGTACAACTTCTATCAACGTAATGAAAGAACCTTCCCACCTTATCATGTTAGAAAATTCGTTTATAAACAATAAACAGATAGAAATGTCGGCGAAGACAGCCTGGAAAATAACAGCTGTCAAGAGAAGGATGGACGGCCAGGATAACATCAATCAAGAGACGGATGGACGACACAGATAAGCTAGCATCAGCTACCGCTATTAACTCCAACCCCGAGCCAAATGAAAAAGTACAAATGAAACACCTAATTGACTGCGAAGGTGAGATAGAGAAACCAAATGAGAACCCAACATACGACGGAAGGGCATGCTCAAGTCGTGCCTTTCAAACACCATGAATGTTGATACTAATTTTCCCATATCATACTAACATAAGTCTTTAAGGTTAATAAAGTTAAATACTAAGCTTTATCTAGGCTCCTCGTCCATATTCGTATCCAATGAATGGACCAACGAATTTATGGAACTCAGCAGAAACCCAAAATGGGGTAGAATACTAAAGATGAATTAAACAAGGTGGATCCACGCCAAAACGCTTCATTTCCTCAAACATACAATGAGATCAAGTTGATGAAATCTATTAATGCCATATTAATAAATTTTTTTCTGAGTTCCACATAGCTCGATTCATTACAGTGTGGGGGTCTAAGCTATACAAAGCAATCTGTTTTAACGATTCCAGAAAGACTTTCACTATAGTATCTCCCTTGTAATTTTGTCGACCCCTCCTACCATAGTGAGGAGGGGCATTTATAGCGAGTTTTGGAGATAACTTCTCTTTGCTACACTTAGTTTCTTCCGTTGTTTGATGGTCTTCGTCGACAGCTGGTCTCTGTGCACCGCCCTTATCATCCATTCTAGTGTTGACACCTCCCATTTAGTGTATATGTTTACTATACGGATCCCTTTATATTCTTGATGCCTTAGTTCTTATCCATTAGGCTGTTTTATACCGCTGTCTGATCCAGTCGTGTATTAACGCGTGCCCCTAGTCTTCTGTAACCCTATAAAGTGTTGATGTGACAGCTTAGAACGTGTTTTGAGCCGATTGCGCCTCCCTTCGTTCTTTACTTTCGGTTATCGTAGTGGTGTACATCGGTATGACTTTATACTTCGCTTCCCCTTATTTGTCGTGCCTCCTTGCTTCTGGTCAAGGGTCTAGGACCAGTAATATTTATGTATTAACAGTTTGCCCCTTTTCTTGAGGTTTATTTTGAATAATCCTTCAAGAAAACCTGTCTCGTGGCTTCTTCTATCCTTCTTCCAGTTGGAAATATATGCCTTCTTCGTATTTTAGAACTCGCTCTTCTAGGCGCCGGAGTGTTTATGAGATACATGTTCGTCGTCTTCTTGTTGTTGTTTTAGCAGGTGCATTCTACTTTGCTTTCTTCGGTGGGTATGTCTATCTTCTTCGTATCGGTAGGTGCGTCTACCGTCTTTACGCCAGTAGGTGTGTGTACCGTCTTCGTGCCAGTAGGTGTGTCTACCGTCTTCGTACCAGTAGATGTGTCTATCGTCTTCGTACCAGTAGGTGTGTCTACCGTCTTCGTATCAGTAGGTGTGTCTATCGTCTTCGTACCAGTAGGTGTGTCTATCGTCTTCGTGCCGGTAGGTGTGTCTACCTTGATTGGGAACCTCGTTAACTTATATTTCAGGCATTTCAACCTTCTTGGGTTAAGCATTATCTTTCAACCATCCTTGGCCAGGGGATGATTTGTGACATTAACCCGGGAAAAAGACTTTCCCACTAGAGGCGACGTGTGAGTATCTCTATCACCGGGATTCTAGAGATGACTTGTGATCAGCAAGTATACTCATGTCATGGCAATTGTTCTGTTGTGCTTAGGCTGCTGGTAATTGTTCTGTTGCGCTTACGTCGCTGTAACTTTTGAAATAATTTTTCCAATCCAACTTTTATTCATCATCCGGTTATCGTAGCATCCTTCGTTGGGGAACATAAGACATCTGAATTTTGTTGTCGAAGTTGGTCACTTTTCCTTGTCGAGAAGGTCTTCATCGCCTATGTGTCTTTTGGGTTGAGTGGCAGCTGTTCATTTCTTTGATGCCGTTCGAGTTCTTGCTCCTTCGGTGTTGTCATTGTATAGATCTTTTGTGTGGACCGGGTTCGTCTCAGGAGTCCTTAATCGGTGTTGTTGTTGATGTAATGTTTTCCCCTCCTTGCCTTCGGGAGTGACTTGCTGGAGGTATCGAGAGGAAAAGAACCTCCCTGCAGGGTAGAATCCTATGTTGGCGTGGTATCACAATCCGTCTCTTCTGTGTAACGTGTGTCCGTTGTCGTAAGTTATTGTGGTTCTTCGGTTATCTGCTTTCGGCGACGTAGGCTCCTTCGTAGTTGATTTTTTCGTGTTCTTCTTGGAATGTATGATGCGGATTAAATCCTCGGTTATCCCCGCTGTCCTTGTTATTGGTAGATTTGTTTCCCCTTGTCGGGTAAGCTTATGATATTTTTGACTGCGGAAGTATGGTTTCCTTTTTGCTTGGTCTAGTCGTGATTTTCATTTCTTGGTTGTCGCCTTGCGTATCTTCATCTAGTTTCTTAGTTGCTGATTTTCTTCTCGTTTTCCCCTTGTTATTTTCTTTAACGCCATGTTCCAGGGACGTGATTCTTACTCCTAACGAGTGTTGGGCGACCTTTTCTTACTTTGGTTGTAGTTGCCCCTGTCTCTTCTATTTTCTTTTTGTTGATACCATGCTGAGTACTTTTCTTAGCCTTGGTGTCTTCTGGCCGTGTTCTTGTTTTCCCACTTTTCCTTATTTTGAATCGAGTTTTTATCATTGTCGATCTTGCGCTATCTGACTTGTGTCTTTGCCATTACTGGTACTTCATCCCTTGGTGGTATTTACGTCTCCGTCGGTGTAATTCGTCCCTTGGTTGTATCTGCGTCTTCGTCGTTGCTTCGTGCCTTAGTTGTATCTGCATCTTCATCGGTGCTTCATCCCTTGGTTGTGTCTGCGTCTCCGTCGGTGCTGGTGATCCTCTTTTTTCGCAATTTTGATGGTATACTGTACTTTTGCTTGATAAGGAGTGTTAGTTAGCGGAAGAGTAAGTTATTGAATACTGATTGTATGGCATGTGGTGGTAGTGGGTGGTTACTGCTGTAAAGGGAAATATTAATGGGGAGAATCTGAGAAGTGTGTAACTGTCTTATCGGGTAATGGGGGATGTTTTTAAGAGGTGCGAGAATCGGGGAAACCCTAATCTGGTCGTTTTATTTTCCTAAATTGTAATGCCTGCAATATTTAAAGCAAGTGGTTGGATGGTGATAGGAGTCTCTTATAAAAGGCACTCTACTACAGTCTTCACAGATCACCTCCTAGTGTTTTCTGAGTAAGAAAAAAAGAAAAGAAAAAGGATCTTTAGAGAAATGGCAGACAAAGGAAAGGCGCCCCTGAATTAAGATAAAATAGCAGGAGGGAACAGGTTCGGATGATAATGGATAGGGAGGAATATTGTGAGGGTAGTGGCTCTTCTAGAAAAGAAAGTAATCCAGAGAAAGTGATTCGTCTCTTCAACCATCTCCTAGAAAGTGATGAGAGAAAAGAGAGAGGAGAATGAGGGAAGACGGTGGTCCGCCATACGATTGTCGCTTGATTGAGACAAGAGCGTTTCTTCGCTTTCATAGTGAGGCAATTTTGTTGATGATGGAGGAGGATCTTGTTTTTTCTGATGATGAGATACCTGTGAAGGTTGAAGTAAAGGAAGAATTCAATGATGCTGAACAGACCGCTGCCAACTTCGCTCGTGTTCTGCCGGTTGACGATCCTGTGGTAGATGCTGCTGACTTTGCTCCTGTTGTTCCTGTTAATGCTCCGGTGATAGATTTGGAATTGATTGATGGTCTTGACGAGGACCGTGGTACTGTGGCTGCTCGACTCCGTGGCAGACGTAGGAATATGGAACTTTTTTTTTTTTTTTTTAAAGAAAAGATATTCATATATTATTAATCTGAATCTGAATCTGAATCAACAGGATTACAAGTTTTAGATGGAAGCCTGGCAACAAGCTGGGCTCCAATCCCTTTTTGAAGTGCAACCCCAATCCTATGAAAAAGAAAGTCTCCCACTATGACATTCGCATCATGGCTAGCCATATAATTGCGCAGTCAATTCAGAAACTCCATAGTTTCGTTACCCAACTCCCCCAAAGTAGTAAAAGCCAGCACACCAAGACCAAACCCATGAGCAGTACATTTCCCTAAATACTTGTCTTTTTTACGAACGACATCATCCTCGATTGCCTTGCCCGGAACAAAAGCGCGCACCCCAACGCCTGTAAAAGGTGAAACGACTGTGATATCCATACATACATCATGCCCATTATCCCAGTTATACACCAAGACATCTGCAGGTCTTAAAGCTACTCCAGTGTCTGAGAGGAACCCCAAATCAACCTCTTTCCTAGCTGGGACACCTGCTCGGTAGCAAATATCATCAAAGGTATCACGAACCAGGTCATGTCTATACTTGAGACCAATGCCACTTGAGCAATGCAAGGCATGGTCCCCAAAAATATCCATCTCTCTGTCACAACTCGAGCATGAGTTACCTTCTTCGAAAAGAGGGATACCAAGTCGATAACGCAAGATAGCTCTAAAATGACGAGGTCCAAGTGTTTGGTTAATCTCAGCAATCGGAATAGCAACAAATAGTCCTGTGCATGTTTGATTTTGTTGCTCTGCCATAGGGCTGAATCACGCTCCGTCATAACAAACCGATTAGGTAGATTTTTCTTCACAGCATCGAAGTATTTGATTGCCAGAGAGCTCATGGAATGGGGGGCAATATCATCAATACATAATGATGAGTTATCTATACCACATACCTTTTTGTATATATTAAGCGCATGATCGAAACTGGGACTCAAATCAGGCACACCAGACTGCCTCAAAATGTTCCCCTGCTGAACCCTTGTCTGTAAGCAAGAAGCCAAATACATTACTGCATAGTATCCTCCATGGTATACACTCCTAATACACCATACTTGATGGGAAGTGTAGCAAGCCTTTGTTGTAGGAGACCAAATCCTGGCCCATCACCTGTACAAGATGTCTAAGAAACTGTTTGAGGTGATTATCAAAAATCACTTGTGCCTCTCCCTAGTACTCAGGCTTAGTCGTCCACATAGCAAAGTATAACCTCGAGACACCAGAGCAGTTCCACAACAATAAAAGCTCACCTTGGGGGTCTTTGAGCTTCTGTATAACATCAATCAGGCTTGTCGTCTTATGAACTCTATTAACTACCATACTCTTGCAAAACTGGGGGTCTAGGCTAACAGGTCCTCCCAACAACTTAACTCCCTCTGCTGGCCGGCATATACGAGGTGGGAATACGCCCTCAACTAAACCTCTGCTATCAACTGTAGGCCAAAAAAGTTCAGTCTTCGAGATGTTAAGATGCAACCCCAAAGAAACACCTTTTTGCTGAATAATGTCAAGGGCTTTGGCCACCATCAACGTGTCACCAACTAAGGTCCCATCATCTAAATACCCAGCTTGGAGGTCCAAGGAGCACGAATCCGCAATTCTATGTATCAAGGGGTGAAGAGTTAAAGCAAATAACAGGGGGCCAAGAGGATCCCCCTGCTGTACTCCCTGAGCTGAAGAAAGAGTCTTGTCCATATAATATAGTCTAGCAGTAGCCGCATAACAGAACTCTACCCACTTAGAAATGGAATGACAATGTTTCCTTACCTCTCTAATCATTGCAGACCTGCTTATAAGATTGAAGGCATTAGAGAAATCAACCAACAGCATAGACGTAGTCGTTGAGTCCCTCTTCGCCTCAAGAAGCCTGTTAACCGCATGAAGAATGGACTCCCCCCCACAGGGTACCCCCACCCCAAAATGAAAGTCATCACTGAGGTAGCTCTCCATTTCTTTACCAATATGAGAAGCGGCAACTTTAGAGACCAAGCGCCTCCAAATAGTACCTACAACGATAGGGGATACTACCCCTGGGCTTGAGCAACGGAGCAAGGGGAGCTGAAGCCACAAACTCTCCTAAGGCAGAAGGACAACCACCTGCAAGCCATATATTAACCAGCTCAGTAATGGAATTAATAAGCTCATCTGACACTGCAGCTGCAGATCCACTCAAAGCATCGACTAGATGTTGGGCACGAAGGCCATCTCTCCCACATGAGGTCCCCTTAGGAAAACTCTTCAGCTTGTTCAGAACCAAGTCTTTAGAGGCAATCAATGATGGATGCGTTATGGGTGTTAGGGCATTGTCCGGTCAAACCCACTAGCGTTGGTATGTCAAGCTAGTTGTCAGTTTTAGGTGTCAAAATTCAATTCTTGATTTAGCCTACTAGAGTTTAGATTTCGGAAATGGGATATAGACAGAGTAGTAGAGACCTTGAAGATGAAGACTGTGAAGACAAAGAAGACATCAATTATTCTTCATCGACAAAAGGTTAGTAGGAATTATGACTTTATGGATATTCTTCTATTCTACTTTCTCTATTCTTTCGAAATATAGTCGACTACTTTAGTAGTAATGTAGCGATTGAGATCGTGTTCTTGTGTAACATGGCTTTATGTCATGACCAGTGTTTGATCCCACGAATACTGTGAATCAAGAACATATGAGATAGATTCGACGCCATGTGTCCATTACAATGGTTTGCTTGCAAACTGTTATGTTGGATATGGATGAATCTAAGGAGTACTCTTGAGCAAAGATCCTGTGGATCACAGCTGAGGACGTTCTCACGTCTAAGGTCTGGCTCAGCCCAGTCCTTCCAGCGGATTCTGAATTTGACCTAATTTGACCGCGGACGGTACCCGAACCGGTTTGCGTACCTGGAGCTGAAAATCTTCTGTGTTCCATTTGTTCACGTACCAGTACGTGAACCTGACACGGAAGAGTTCCTGATAAGTCAAATTACGTGTTATTCTTTTAGAATTTCACTCTGAGTCAAATTCCAACTCCTTTATCTCTTAGATGGACTTGTGTGAAA
>JAJJMA010298925.1:12844-32046 GCA_023529015.1 Papaver nudicaule
AAGCAACCTATCTTATTGAGTGCTATAAATAGAGGTGTCTACGGACAAATACCGCAAGCATCAAGCATACGTGAAGGTCCTCAGGGAAGTAGCGTAAACTCTTTTCACTTCGGTGAAAGCTTGTTGTGGTATAGTCATCCTCTATAGGTTGCAGCTCCTCTGGGAACTCCCTACGACTATCAAAGACTTCCTTAGAGAGTTGGGAAGCACAGGTAGATTGATCCCTCAGCGGTTGATCAGAATCACCTGTAACCTCAGTAACCTATCCTAGTTCTTGTCTATTCTAAAGTCCGTCTCTTCTGCTATACGGCTATTCAAGAACTAGTTAAGTTACGTAAAGGTTTGAAAGGTAGCAACGCACGGCTGCACTCGGTGTTGTAAGACCTAGTTGGCTCCAGTTATACAAGTTCCTTAAGTGGTTCTTCATCTATAACTGAGGTAGATACAGATTGAGCATCGCTGTGAAAGTGTGTCAGCCTCGATTTGTGAAGTAGATTTCCGTATGACCTGGATTTGACAATCCGAAGGAAGTCATCTTATTTATGGTAAACTGATAGAGGACAGTTACACCATAAGTCAACAGTTTTGGTTTAAAACCCAGTATTGCTGACAAAAGCCTTTGGCATCGGTCAAAGCAACTCCTAGGCCTGTAAAGGACGTCAGCTAGGGGAATCAAGTGCGTGACGATCTGTGGGGGATCCAGAGACGTAAGGAAGGCGACAGTAGCCAATTCGCTTGGAGGGCTTGAGTTGGTCTCTGCTACATCCCAGACCGAAGTCTTATAGTAGGCTAGAGTTTGTAGTCAGTTTGTACTGGGCGGTGTTCAAAACTGGACAAGGTCCCGAGGTTTTTCTGCAAGGCAGTTTCCTCGTTAAAAAACGTTTGGTGTCTTGTGTGCTTTTCCCTTTCCGCATTATAACTCTGATTTATAATTAAAGCACCAAGTAGTACGTTATTACCTAACTGTTGAGATTACTCCAGTTAGAGGTTTGGATATTGATTTTTGAGATCGTCCAAACTCTTTACCATAAGACTCACGAGCCAAAACGAAAAGTTGGTAGTATTTCGGTACCCCTTCTTTTTCAATGGGGTCTGTTGGTATCAAAGGAGGAGATGCGTGAGGGTACTTGGCCTGTAGTTCATCTAGAGTCCCTGAGTTAGGCGGGTCTACTCCACTGGAAGTCAAGGTACGAATAACAGTAGTGTATAGTCCATTACTTAGCTTCTTACGACAAAGTCGTATATTAACTGCCTCTTGATCTTTTTGCGTCTTCTCCTGATTATTCCTCTTGTTCTTATGTCGTTCTTCTTGCAGAGCATTCTGCTCCTCCAATGCTCTATGAAGCAAGGTAGCACAACCATTTGGTTCAGACCACTTTTGCAAAGCAAACTGAATAGCCGCAATCTGCGATTTTTTCCTGTTGCCAGATTTCTCTTCCGAACTACTTTGGGGAAAGTAAATTCGGAGAGTGCAAATAGGAAAAAGAAGCAACTGAACCCACAAAGAGACGTCATTAGGATTTTTAACAACCCTCTGAATGGCAGGATTAAAGGTTCTGGCAAATAGAAGCTTGCATTTAGCAGGGATGCTGGCAACAGTGCATATCTGGCTTTGAAGAACTCGGTCCAACAACTCAAGATCAAGACTGAGGACATTGTTAGCTCCCACATCAACAAGAACCTCATTATCCACATCATGTAACGGAGCACGACATGAAATACCATGCACCAAGAAATCCGTTCGTTTTCCATTCCAAGGACGAAGAATCATCTCCCTTTTATGTTTGCAAGATTTACTCCAAGCCAATATCTGCATACAAGGATGACATAGCCACATGTGCATTCCTTGTAAAGTACTCTCCTAAGCCTTGAACACGTTAAAATCGCTACAGATTAGTTGGCGACACCTCTCTTTGCCATCTTCATTAGGAAAATGCTTATCACGTAGGTGTGTGACCAAGGAAACTTGGTTATAACCTCTGCCATTATTATTCTTGCATCCATGAAAACCATGCAACGGGCATCGAAACTTACCTGTATGGGGGGGTAAGTTTGCGGCACCCTGTGAAATATTACATGGTGAAGTGGAAGCCAGCAAATAGGTTCAAGAGATGTTGTATCAACTGCCATGCTTGTAAACGACTGAGATCCTGGAGTCGACAGATACTCAATTGATTGACTCGCATTGTCGTTACCATTAGATCATGTAGAAGAGACAGCACCTTCCGCAGCAATAGTGGAAGAAGTTGCAGAAGATTGAACCAGCTGCCCATTACAGACCGACACTACCATGGTAATGGCATCGTCGCGCTGAGTCGAACTGTCAAAGGATTTCAGGACGTAAACTCCCATACCACGAGTTACAGACGATCGAACATGGCCTTCTTTTACTGCATATAAGTGAATGGGTGATGTTACCAAGGAAGATGCAGGAGTTCCACCAATTCTGGCCTTATCAGGAGGCGTTTTCCGATAGAAACCTCTATAATAGCGAGTTTGAATAACCTGCGGAGCTGAATCGTGTGAGAGTAGACCAACAGAAGATTGAAGTAGTGGTTTCATAGTGGATTTGTGACCAGCTGAGGCTGTATATCGAGTACGGACCGTCGGCAAGGGAACTGCAGAGGACTGAAAGCCATCATCGTCTGAAGCTGTCGTTGCCGTGGAAGAAGCAGCCTCTGACTGAAGTTTTGTGGCGGGTTTTTTCCAGTAGAAAAACCCCTTGGTGGGAGTAGCAGAAGATTGAAGTTTAGGTTTGCCATGATTTGCAGATGATTAAATATGAATAGAGCCCGACACAACAGCAGCAGAACTGTGTTAGCAGAGACTCGAGATCGAGTATTAACCATTAATGGAGTTTCATGAAGAAAAAAAAAACCCTAAAAATTGCGAAACTCGACCAAAAGTAGTGATTTTTTTTTTTAATTTAACACTACCTTTTTAATGGACTAGCGTACTTCTGAACTGGTGCTTTGCTCGGCTCTACATGGTTTCTTCCTTTTGCCGCCTTTTACTTTTTGTTGTACACTTTTATATTTCAAGTACTACTTCAGTCCCCACGAATCTCCATTTCTCCATAGATAGTGGGGAACCTTTGGAGTTGATGATGTATTGAAACTTCTCCTCCTAACTCCTGAATCCATTTTTTCCCCAATACTACTTGATATGGTGATGCTGTCTTGACAATGCGAAATTTTGTGAAGGTTGTCACTGGACCTATGTCCACTTGCAGTGTGATTTCACCCTTAGGTGATATGATTGCTCCACAAGAATCGTAGATGGTCGCTGTTGGACAATCTAGTTGTTTATCTCGAAACCCCATCTGCAGGAATCGCTTATAGAATAGAATATTATAGGTAATCTCTTCGTTGACTAACACCTTCGTGGTGTTCACCCCATGGATAGGTAATGTGATGACCAAAGGCCCACTGTTCGCTCGTGCCTGTTGGCTTTCCATTTCATCTTCGCTTCTTGGTCTAGATAGGTATACTTCGCCTTTGTTGTTCTCTTGAGAGTTGCCGTCGTTCCTTTGCTGTTCTTCGGGCTTCTGGGTGGATGAGGTGTACTGGCCGAATTCTCCTCGACCTATGTATCTTTCTATCGTATTCCGAAGGTGTTTGCAATTATCGGCGGCGTGCCCTCGTGTTTGATGATACTCACAATAATCCTTGTGGTCGCTTGTTTCTTTCCTTTGCTTTCCCCTGGTAGCTGGGTAGGTGAAATCCTTCCTGCCCCTCTTCGCTTTTCAGTATCTCCGACGGTTGTTGGGTTACATCTGAATACATTATCTCTTGATATTTTTCTCAGCCCCTGTTATCTGGTGGGGTCGTTATCTACCTGAGTCTTTTCTCCAATTGATGGCTTTCCGCGACGCGCTTTTTTGTTCTAGCCTGGCATCCTCCACTGCTCGTCGCCTGGGAAGTTTCGCTTTCGTCACCTACTTCGCTGTTCTTCCTCTGAGTTATCCGCAGCTCTCCTTCCTGGGTGCATGTGTTGGTTATTAGCTCCATCTTCAATAGCGTGGCTTGGTTCTGATCATACTTGTAACATCGTGTTTCCAGCTCCTTGGTCCGTCGTTCATCCTTCTGATCCTCCTTCGTGCACTATCTCCATTATCTTCGTCTGCCTTCCCGCCTTTGTAATTTAATATGCTCAGGATGCTTTCTTGGTTTTCTCGTCTTAATACCAGAGTTGATAGCTGATTTATGAGTTTTTCGTTGGCGTTCATTATTTTCGTTTCTCCGTCCTCGTTTGCCTGCTTCGGCCGCCTTTGGGTTACTTCGTGTGGCATTTGCGGATGTGCATATTCCTGCTTTCTTTGCTCCTTTGCTATTTCTCTCACACCTTTTATCATCCTCGACACAGTTTCCCTCTAAGTGCAGTATGTTGCCGCTATTGTGTCTTCCACGGCTGTCGCGCTATCTTCGTGGCCTGGAGGAGTCCTTGCTAGTCTCCAAAGTGTCGGCTCGCCTTATTTCCCAGTTCTTTTCCTGCTTTATCGCCTTTAGGAGCTTCCGGCGTTCTTCCCCACCTGGAGTATATAAAAGAGAAAATTAAAATGCTCGCAGGAAAACACTAGAGTGATTGTAGAAAGAAACTAAGGGGTGAAAACTCGTTTTAGTCCATCAGATGCTGAGATGGCTATTCGCTATTTTATACCTAATTTTCCAATACAAAATCTTGGGTTTCAACCATCAGGAAAACGTAGGAGTAGCTAGAAGATTTTTGCAAAAAATACTGAGTAGGAGTAAGCAAGATCAAATCAAGTGTTGAAAACCACGTTGCTGAAATTTCTCAAGAACACCGGTCCCTGTTTTTAGCGCCAAACTGTTGATACTAATTTTCCCATATCATACTAACATAAGACTTTAAGGTTAATAAAGTTAAATACTAAGATTTATCTAGGCTCCTCGTCCATATTCATATCCAATGAATGGAACAACGAATTTATGGAACTCATCAGAAACCCAAAACGGAGTAGAATACTAAAAATGAATTAAACAAGGTGGATCCACGCCAAAACGCTTCATTTCCTCAAACATACAATGAGATCAAATTGATGAAATCTATTAATGACATATTAATAAAGCTTTTTCTGAGTTCCACATAGCTCGATTCATTACAGTGTGGGGGTCTAAGCTATGCAAAGCAATCTGTTTTAATGATTCCAGAAAGATTTTTACTATAGTATCTCCCTTGTAATTTTGTCGACCCCTCATACCATAGTGAGGAGGGGTATTTATAGCGAGTTTTAAAGATAACTTCTCTTTGCTACACTTAGTTTCTTCCGTTGTTTGATGGTCTTCGTTGACAGTTGGTCTATGTGCGCCGCCCTTATCATCCATTCCAGTGTTGACACCTCCCATTTGGTTATTTTTTACTATACGAATCCCTTGATGTTCTTGATGCCTTGGTTCTTATCTATTAGGTTGCTTTATACCGCTGTCTGATCCAGTCGTGTATTAACGCGTGCCCCTAGTCTTCTGTAACCCCATAAAGTGTTGATATGACAGCTTATAACGTGGTTTGAGCCGATTGCGCCTCCCTTCGTTCTTTAGCTTCGGTTATCGTAGTGGTGTACTTCGGGATGACTTTATACTTCGATTCCCCTTATTTATCGTGCCTCCTTGCTTCTGGTCAAGGCTCTAGGACTAGTAATATTTATGTATTAACAATGACCACCTAGAGGAGTGGCCTGATATTTTGATGAACTACTCCCAAGTTTTTAGTGAGGAAACTGAGAGCAGAAGATACCAACAATCCAGAATTAAACCAAAATTCCAGCTACATTTCTGCCACGTCCAGAAAGAAACCAAAAAACCTTTGCTTAGCCCACCAAAAGTAAAAGAGAAAACGGCAGTGTCTCACTGTTGCACGGAAATCCGGTTTATGTTCAACTGTTTCAGAAATAGCACTCCATGTCTGTTCCGAGTTTCCACCGATCCAGTCAACTATTCACGATTCAAAAACTAACTCAACCCGACTGCTTAACCTTAGCCAACTAACCTTAGTTAGCTCTTGACCCGACCCACATTAATTTTTTTGGTTCTCATCTTCTTCCCATTTTTACGGTTCTTCTTCTTCTCTTCTGTACTTAACACTCCTCCCTACCGAAATACTTCACTTCTCCCTCTCTCCCTCTCTCCATTTTAACTGAGAAAATTGCCTTCTCCGCTTCACCATACTGTCTGTTTGTTATAGCATGGAGATTTCCGATGTTTCGACAGGTATTCCGTTTAATTCTCAGTTTGATTTACACTCTGATTCCCACCTATAAACCCTAATTTACCCCCAAATTTTCTGTATCTTTAATGGTTTTAATTAAAGAATGGTAATGGTTTTAATCTAATCTAGAAACCCTAATGTAATGTATTTTTATCTAGGTCATTGATATTCTGTAATTTGAGGTTGAACAGTAAGTGGGTTATACATGTTTTGCGATGTATGTTTACTGGGCACAGTAATGGGGTTATACCTCTTTTGATTTTTACCCTTACCGGAGTGTGTTTGCATGTAACTGATTGTGACGGATTTGTAAAGGAAATTACAGATAGATTGTGTATTTGAAAGTGATGCTCTTGTACTCTTCTACCAGTAGCTCCTGTACTGTTATGTTGAAGAAAATATCATCAGCTTTAATGAGTAATGCAGTAGAAATTTAAATTGGCAATTCCTGTACTGTACTTGTTGTTGTGTTTATTGTATGCTCCTGTGATGTGATGTCACGTCTACTGGCCTTTATTTTGAGTTGTTTGTTACAACTTGTATTGAAACACCTGTAGGTGGGGGGGACGACGAAATTTACGTGATCTTGTGGTCTGGCGGGACCATAAGCGATTTCTCTAGTAGCGAGCCCAAGTACAGTGGAAGTACTAATGCTTTCCAGAAAGTCAGTAAATCCATGTCCGTTGATGATTTCTCAACGTTGATACATGAGGTGTTTGGGCTAAACCCCAATAGGCGTTTAAAAATCTACTCGAAGGTGTTCCTTAGCAGTACCGGAGCATTTTGTTTTGTGGATATTTCGAATTCACAGAATGTTGGTGAATTGGTTCGCCCTGAACTGCACAAGCTTACCGCTACGTTTTCGTTCTTTGTCGATGAGGTGACCGTTGAAGGCGAGACTGTAGATTTGAGCCACTGTTCTTTTAAAGGGTCAAATGCTAATATCCCGACGTTTCCTGGGGATATTTCGAGGCCCAGGTAGGGTTGTTTATCTTTCACTGTGAATTTGCCATACAAGTTACACATCTGAGTAATGTTATGTGTATGGGAAGAACCCTTGTATGCACATTCTCCCTTTGTAATTGGAATGGTATGTTGTTTTTTTCAGCGGCGCAGGCGGCTCCAGTTGGGGTGGCCAAGGGAGAAACATAGCTTCTGCACCCGTTGTTGTTTCGCGGGAGGTAGCTAGGTGGGTGTGTCAAAATAGTGGTCCTTTTTTTTTTTATGTTTGTTTTCTGGTCGAGTAAATTTATATGTAATATTGTATAGGTCTCGCAAACCCTATGGTACCGGCGTTGGAAATTTGTCCAAGTCACATGGTGATGTACCACAACAGAAGTTGTACACCCCCATGCCTCCTTTGGAAACCAATGATGTTCTGCCCTTACAGCGTACTTATCCCAACCAGCATAACGAGGAAACCGAAAGGTACCCACCCATTTCCCTTTAAAAGTTACATTTCATTTATAAATTAGGTTTATAATGTTATGTGTTATGCGAACTGGCAGTAGGAGTACGGAGAGGGTTGTTAGTGGGGACATAAATTGTTCATCAGATGTGTTGGATTGTGCGGGTTTAGATGACCTCCCAGAACCCCGATTAGAATCGCTCCAGCAACTTCCTGACTGGGTTAGGTAAATATCTCCTGGCTAGTGTAGTTTTGGAACCCAAAAGGTTCCCTTAGGAGGAAGTAAAACGGTAACTGATGGGTAGTCCTACTGTCAGGTCATATGCCAGCATACTGACAGGCGAGGTTGACATGGACTTAGATGAAGGTGAGCCGCCACTACTCAATGATGATCACTTCAGCAATGAGGTGCCTGGATTTATTTCTCCGGAGCCGGACATCAGTAGGTGAGTTTATCTATTGCTGTTATTGGTTCCCTTCACTTTTCATCTCTTTGGTAGGCCACGCACTTACTACAGATGTTATGTGTTTGCCAGTGAGGAGGAAAGTGAGGGGGAGGATAATGTTGATTTGGCGGGCAGCCACATCATTGATCCCCTTTCGCAAGAGGGTCCTGCCCATCCTCGTGCTGAAAATCCACCCTCATATGTTGATCTCGCTATGTCGTCGGCAAGGGCTCTTGTTTGTCACCCTCGTTTCCCATCCCGTAATATTACTGCAGATTCGGTTTGTCCCAGCTCTGTCACCTCATTAAATAAGTGTACAACTTTGTCTGGTAATAAGCGGTCTCGCCACCAATATCCCGAGATAGAATGCGATGATGGTCTTGCGACGGCTGTTTGCACAGATAATTTGGAATGCTTAGGTTACACCGAACGTCTGTTTGGATTTTCACCCTCCCGATTTACTGATCTGGCGGTAGGAATGGTTTTTCCTAACAAAAATGTCCTCAGAGATGTTGTAGATGAAATCCACATAAGGTGTTTGAGGGAGTGTGTGAGGCCTGTGTCAAACCAGGAGAGAGTTGTTATCCAATGCAAGACACGAACAGTTTCTGGATGCCGGTGGGAACTGAGAGCAACTGAGGTTGGAGGGATGTTTCGTATTCACAAGTATATGAACCAACACACATGCGGTGTTCAGAAAAGGCACAATGGATTAGGGCACAATAGTGCTTCTTCCAAGTTTATTGCCAAAGAGCTAAAGAGGTTTGTGTTAGAGAAAGCCGACCTTTCAAGTAAACAGACAAGACTTTTTATCTCTAGTAAATATAATATATGGGTATCAAAGTGGAAGGCCCAGCGTGCTCGCAGATTGGCAGTTGTAGCAGTTTATGGTACTCAGAGAGAATCTTTCAGTGTATTACCTAGGCTAGGGTCCGAAATGGCAAAGCGCAAACAAGGCTGCGTGTACCATCTATATGAACATTCTCAGACTAGAATTTTCATGGGTTTCTTCTGGGCTTTTGGTCCAGCCATCCAAGCCTTCAGGGAGAATCTACGTCCGGTCATCATAGTAGATGGTACACACCTGCGCAGTGTATACAAGGGTGTTTTGCTTGTGGCATGCTGTCAAGATGCTGATAATCGCATCATCCAGCTAGCTTATTGCATAGTGGAAAACGAGAACACCGGAAATTGCGCCTTGTTTTTTAAATTACTGCGGCAGTATGTGTTGGAGGGGTACTCTCGGCTTGGTGAACTGATTATAATCACTGATAAAGGTACAGGGCTTAAAGCTGGAATGAAACAAGAGCTCCCCACTGTGAACCATGTTTGGTGTGTCCGCCATTTTATGGAAAACTTTCACTTAAAATTTCCCGATGATTCTCTTCGTCCCTCCCTCTGGATTGCCGCAACGACAGCTCTGCAGTCGACTTTTGATTACCACATGGGATTGATAAAGAAAGCCAATCCCCAGGCTTATGCTTGGTTGATGAAGAAGGAGTTGCACAAGTGGACTCAGCTCTATTGTCCTTTATCCCGCTGGGGTATTTTCACCACAAATCCTTGTGAGAGTACCAACGCTGCACTCCGTGCTGCTAGGGCCCTTCCGGTTGCCGATCTTGTTCAAGAGACAAGGGAGATGGCCGCGCAACATTTTGCTCAGAGATATGAGTTGAGCAAAACCCGTCAAAGATGTATAACCCGAGCTGCCGCTAAGAAAGTTGCCATAGTCAGAGATCGGTCACACCAGTGTGTACCTGTTGCTTATGGGCATGAACTTTACGAGGTACAACATCTGGGAGCATTGTTTTCTGTTGATTTGAATTTGAAAACATGCTCTTGCCGGCAGTATCAAACTGCTGGACTGCCCTGTATTCATGCATGTTCTGCTATCACTCTCATGGGCCGTTGCACTGACGATTATGTCTACGAATTCTATTCCATGGAGAACTTCATTCGAACTTACAAAGTGACCTTCAAGCCTCTGGAAGCGTACCGCGAGTGGCCCCTAGATCCCACTAGCCGTTGGGTAATACCTCCAGCTTGGAAAAGAGCCGCAGGCCGGCCGAAGGGAGAAAAGAGGATTGAGTCACAGTCATCTCTTTTTTACAGAAAGACCGTTCAGTGTGGCAATTGCAAAGGTCGGGGTCATAACAGATTAGGCTGTTCCGAACCGCCTCCTCTCCGTGTCGCTCGCAGCCCCTAGTCTCTCTTGGTTGTGATTTTTTTGTAAATTTTCATGTATGTTCTGTTGGACATTGTTTTTGTTATACTGAGACCAACAGTTATGTCCCGATGTATGTGAAGTATTTTGCTAGCAGTCTTTCATTTAATGGTACCCCCTTGTATTTTAATCCAGTGATGCTGCTTCCCCCGTTCTGACTGGGTTTGTGCGCAAGAAGAGACGCTCGTCATACGTTCACAACTGCTCATGCCCCCGGGTTTATAATCCCAGGCGATAATGATTCTGTGAGTACAGTCTATGTATTGGAAATAATGTGGTTACAGTTAGGTATTTTTTAATTGTTCGATTGTTGAGCGGCGCATGGAATCCCAATGGATACTCTCACATAGAAGCCTAAACGCTTTTCTTCCTTTTGAACCCCCCCTTTATCCTAACCTGACAATTATGGGTATTGGATTCCATATGTACATGGGTTATTTTACATGAACCCAAAGAGTGCACAAATCAATTCAGCAATACAATTTAATAACACATTTTATGTATTTGACTTATATTTTTTATCCTGCCACTCTTAACTTCAATTCAGCATTACATTTTTAATAACACATTTTATGGATTTGACTTATATTTTTTATCCTGCCACTCTTAACTTTGCCTGTTATACCCAGTTCGGCATCCCTGACAAACGTCGGGATGTTTGAAACGTAGCACCTTGATATGATGATATGGTTCTCTCACAACCACATTGCTTGTTTAGACATCTGTTATGTCTGGGATTGGCAGTTACAGTAGTTTCCTTTTTCAAGTTCCTAAAGACTAACACCTAAAACTGCCTGTTTTCCCAGTTTTTGTAACTGCCACCTAAAACCGCCCAAGTAATGGGTTATACCACTTGTGCATGCAAACCGTTTAAAATTATTTATGTATACCTATTTCAGTTTCACTTATCTCTTCCCTTACTCTCACTCCTTTTGCCTTTCCTCTTTGTTTTTGCAGAGAATATAAAACACCGTTTCCCAAAGGAAGGAAGCCCAAGTATTTGTGTGAGTCGCAGTATCTGTTTTCTGTTCTCGGATGTTTTTCCTCAATTTTTTTTTATATTCCGTTGGTATACGATTTACCCTGCTAATTCAAACGTTGTTTGGTAAATATTGGTTCTTCCGACAGTATGTCAATGAGACAAGTTGTAGCGGAGTGGAAAGATCACCTTGCTACTGATGATGATGAGTGGGAACTGCTTGCCCAGTGTGGCCTCCAAAATGTTGTGAATTTGTGCGACGTGGCTGTGCCTGAGAATGCTAGCGGTATGATTGGTAGCATGTGGAGATCTTCGGGACGGGTTATTAGAATAAATAATATACAGCTTTGCCCCACCATTGAAGAAATGTTGGCTCTGTTTGGCACCGCTCAGAAACCCCTCTTGTGTGCAGTACCTACGTACAAAGAAGTGACGATCACTGCAGTTGCAATATTTCTTGGAATCAGTGAAGAGGACGCACAGGGCCTTGTTGTGGATGGTCAGTTGAGTGTACAACTTATATGCCGCAACCTTTGGAGTCGTTTGGAAATGGATGTCAGGAATAGGGGTTTTTTGCTTGCTTTCACGGGATGCCACCTTTTACCCGGAAAGAATGGGCTTTTCTCTTTGCAAGTGGTTCCGGTACTGGAGCAGTGTCTAAAGGGTGCGTCGATTGTGCCGGTGGTGTTAGGCCATTTGCTTGAGAGTCTTGATGATATCTGGGACATAGAAGTTCAACGCTCATTCCCTGTTCTATTTTCCGTGAGTTTTGCTTTTAATTTTATAATTTGTTTGTATTTCCTGCCCCGAAACACTCTGATTTGGCCACCCTCTTCACAGGTTTGGGCGTTCGAGCATCTGAAGTTGCTCCCGCTCTGTTTTTCTCAGTCGATGAACAAAATTGACTCTTTTATCAGTCGCTATCACCATCGAGAAATAACCGCTGACCAACTTGACGAGCACATGTTTAGAGTTGCTACCCCTGACAATATCCTGTGGAAGGTAAATCACTGGGATATTCAACCTTTGTTCTGGGCCAACAATGGGAGCACCTGCCGTGTTTTACTGCCAACCCTCAAAGGAACCACCTTCTATATACCAGCACTTGTTACCAGGCAGTATGGCTTCAACCAGGATCGTCCAGTTATAGATGAAATGTTTCCGATATGCATTCACTGTTGTACCTGTAGAATTCCACAAAAAATGCGGGCGACGCTCCGGTCTTTGTTCTCTGATAAGTCACGTAGGCCTTTCCCCCAATACCTCCAACCGGTTGACAACCGAAGGCCGTACACAGATGAATATCTTCACTGGATGCACTCCAATCAAGCATTTGTGGAGGACTCGGACGAGTCTTTTAGTGAGGAAGAGATGGAGGATATCGTGGTGGTAGAACATGACTCGGACGAGTCTATATAAGGACCGTCCCAGTACATTAATGGTACCACTATTGATACATGTATAGAAAACTGTTACGCATCTGTAGTGTGAAAGTGTTTTTTTAGGTACTGAACCATTTCTACTCTCTATGAACAGTATTTATGTTGCAGGATTTTCTTTGGTATTATTTGATGAAATTGCAACACTATTTTAATTCTACATTTTTATTGTTTGTATACATTTCATCCCACATATAAAATTGATAGGCCTAATGAGAGGAAAATTCATTGTACATATATTGCAAGTCCACTACGGAGGACGTTAAGCAAGGTAAATAGTTTAGTTAAATGCAACACCACAACCCTCTTATATGCAGCCCAACAGATGTGATGTTGTTCATGTTCAAATGATACCATTTTACCCCTACTATTTCAGTATGGGTTGGTCCCTTGAATGTTGTGGTAGACAATACATCAGCGTTTGGGGACACTGCATCCATCGCTTCACAGGATTCGTTGACGACACATCATGTATCTTGTTGGAACCCTAGCAATCCATTGAAAAACCTAACCATTCGTTCTTGTAAACGATAGAGCATAGATCGTTGGCATGGTGGTTGGTTTCTAAGGGGTTGGGGTGTGCATGGAACCACGGGACAAGCCATAGAATTCGTTATGTTAGGAATTCATATAGCCAATCCTTTTAGTTTTAGGAATTCATATAGCCATTCTCCGTACCTGCGGGATTACAAAAGTTACGTGGGTGTAAGGCTGCTGTCACACAGAACCAAAAATACAACGTTTTACAATGTCACACTAATGCAAGTCATCCCAATACCTTAGCGATGTTGTCTACCAATAAATGACGATGGTATAACAAAAGTTGGTGGTTTAGTATTATTTTCTGCCTACTTCTACGCCACCTTTCACTTGGTAAGACAGAAGCAAAATAATTTACGTAACCTGCATGGGCAAGATAGAAGGTTGTTAGACATGTCGACAAAGAATAACTTACATACCAGTGGATTGAACAAACAAAACAACGATATCATCCTTGAATAAAGAAAGCAAGTTAATCACCTGTTTTGGATCCAAACACCTTTTCCATTCCTTTGTACAATACACCTGGATTCACCCTTTGTAAGAAACGTAAGATAATCCCAGAATTAAGATCGAGATTGGAGTGATTTGGATTAAATCTTTAATGGATGCTTGCCTTTGGAGTTAGTCTTTTAACTTAGTTTGTACTACGATTTTGGATGTGAAAACGCTTAAGGTGGTTACTCATATTTATAGTATCATTTCTGTGTCTACTGATCATTGAACGCCACATGTAACCCTCTTCATGCGTTGATTACAGGGAAGACATAACACTATTAACACGTCATATCGTTATAATGCACAATTAAATTAATACTACCTTCTGCAGCCCTTTATAAGACATTGGGTGTTGGGATGTTGGGTCAAATCACCCTCTGAACCCTAGTAAATCATGCAAGGCTTGTCCCCGCTTATGTGTAGTTATGAAAGACCCCTTACAAGATCGAAAGGGTGTAATAAAAATAGTCCTGCATTTGTCACTTCAGTTTTAATTATATCGAAAGCGGGGTCAATGTATTGGTGTAATAAAAATATTATGCATTTAACTGATATGACAAATAACTTTTATTTGTCATACTGGCAACACTGTTTCCTTTCCAAATATTGATTATCTTTGACTACCTGAATTGTAGAGGCTGAATCTGTTATCTTCCAGTTAATAAAGGGTGCCCAAAGCAAGAGAAGATGGAGATTGGAGTGATTTGGATTAAACCTTTAATGGATGCTTACCTTTGGATTTAGTCTTTTAACTTAGTTTGTACTACGATTTTGGATGTGAAAACGCTTAAGGTGGTTACTCATATTTGTAGTATCATTTCTCTACTGATCATTGAACACCACATGTAACCCTCTTCATGCGTTGATTACAGGGAAGACATAACACTATTAACACGTCATATCGTTATAATGCACAATTAAATCAATACTACCTTCTGCAGCCCTTTATAAGACATTGGGTGTTGGGATGTTGGGTCAAATCACCCTCTGAACCCTAGGAAATCCTGCAAGGCTTGTCCCCGCTTATGTGTAGATATGAAAGACCCCTTACAAGATCGAAAGGGTGTAATAAAAATAGTCCTGCATTTGTCACTTCTGCTTTAATTATGTCGAAAGTCGTGTACGCTACCACAGTTTAAAGGTAAAGACCTCGAAAGCAGGGGCAGAGTATTGTTGTAATAAAATTATTATGCATTTAAGTGATATGACTGATAACTTTATTTGTCATACTGTCAACAGTGTTTTCTTCCAAAATATTGATTATCTTTGACTGCCTGAATTGTAGAAGCTGAATCTGTTATCTTCCAGTTGATTATTTTTTAAAGCATGCAATAGTCTCTCCTATATAATTTTGTTGCGTGAATAATGCATTTGGGTGGTCTTATCGGTGAGAAAGGCTGCTGCCCTAAACTTTCTACGTTTTGTAATGCCAACTGTAAAACAGTACGGTGTTAACAATGACTGGGGCATTACCCCTGGCAAACTTGTTAACAGAACTTGTAATTTTATTTTTGAATAGACCTTACAACATATATGGTAGGTTTCCATCCCAAACAACCAAAAGAACACCTGCTAGTTAAACTGGTCTCCCTGTTGAAAGAAACCACCAATGCCTTAATGGTACAAAATGCAATTGTTGACAATTTGAATGAGAGGAAGATCCTGCAACATATAGGGTAGCTTTCCATCCCAAAAAAGGTACAAAATGCAATTGTTGACAATTTGAATGAGAGGAAAAATCCTTGTTTACATCCTTTTTTCGGCTTCAATACCAAAAAACCTACGCATCTCCCATGCATTTGTCCACTTCAGTTGTAAGACCTGGTTGTTGTTTATTGTACAGATGGTCTTCTACATTACAAAGTAGGACGCCACACAATAATAATATCTGGTTGAGTGTAATGAAGTGGTTATTCAGCTGTTGTACCAATGATACCCAATTTAGCACGGCCTCCCAAATTTTAAGGGCTAGCCAGTTAACCAAACCCAAAGTACAAACTGAAAAACCCTCAATGGTTTGTGGGAATGGATAAATTGTTCGTGCCTAATCGGAAGGTGTTACTTGTATTATGTCCGATAGACCTTCCACCACGTTCATTCCTTCACCTAATCAATGTCGCCAGATGCACAACATTTGGACGAGCATTACAAATCTGTGGAATTGGGTGACTTCATACAAACCCGGTATGGTAGGAATTCATATAGCCATTCTTAGTACCTGGCCTTTTATAAATAAAATGGAGGTTAGATATACTGAATACGTTTCGCATATTAAACTAACGAAACTTTCAGGGATAGACGGATGAACCTTAAAATCATAATGATGGTAGAACAACAGGTGGTGGATCCTTAACATTACCCTCCTCCCTTCTTTTGGACCTTTTGATGAATACCTTGTCTTGTAAACTGTACGCCCTTAATAGATTAGTGTTAGCCATGCCCCCCCACAACATCAAGACAGGGTAATGGAAAACCAACACCAAAAAAGGGAAACAAAGAATACAATACAAACATGTTTAGCGTAATACCCTTACCATCCATGGTTCAATCCAGATGTTTTGGCTGGTTCTGCAGGCACGAAAATAACACAGCGGTTGAGCAGTATAAGGGTATCCCAAATTTATTTAAGATTAAAATTTGTATCTTGGGTGTTTGTCTGTCATAAGAGTTTTCTTCGCTGGTTTTGTATGTGACAATATGCAGGTTTCTCACAACTATTTATAGGTGGTTGGCCATATACGTACTTATCTTTAGATATGAAAGACCCCTTACAAGATCGAAAGGGTGCAATAAAAATAGTCCGTCATTTGTCACTTCTGCCTTAATTATCGAAAGCCGTGTACGCTACCACCAAGCCTAAAAGGTAAAGACTATAAGGAGGGCCAAAGTATTGTTGTAGTAAAAATATTATGCATTTAACTGATATGACTAATAACCTTTATTTGTCATACTGGCAACACTTAGGGTATAAAGGGTTACTGAATCGAAAGGTTGTAGTCCTCCTTATATGTTTAGATAACTGGACCGTATACCACCTTATCTCTTAACCTTACCAAATGGAACATATCGGCATTCAAGGGAGTAAACCTGTCGATAAAACATCAGCACACTGTAAGTGGATGACCACTACACCTAAACGGCAGCACACCGGTGTATGTACTGAAAAACAAAGACAAGATTCAAAATAAATGGTGATCAGACAAACCGACTTTGAACGTATGAACATTGTTGGCAACATCATACTTAAAACCCTCCGTCTATTCATTGGTAGTGGCGGTTACATACAGACCGGTTATAATTCTTCCAGATTCATATTTAGTTGGACATTTTTAATTAGGCAGAAAATATGGACCGCCACCTAGCACGGTTCGGTTATCCAGTTTTGTAACTCCTCGATACAACTGGCAAAGTAGGGTTCATACCACTTGGGCATGAACCTAGTTATAATATACTCCCCCCTACACTGTTCGACTATTTTTGTCCTTTTTAATCGGAGAGAAGGGATGGTGGTCTACATAGATGTGTAGTATTGTCAAGTACAAGGACCAAGAAAGACCTAAGCACTACCTATTTTCCTCTACCACCTTATCTCTCAACTTTACCACTGTGGGATGTTATCGCCATTCAAGGGAGTAAACCTGTCGACACGACAATTATGCTTCATAAATTTTATATCCCAACTTATATTAGGGGTACCCTTTACTTTGGTTTTTACTCACCCTTTGCCTTATCTTCTTGTTGTATGTGTTCGAATATTTGTGTCCTTTAACGCAATCCTTCCAGTGTGATATCAAAATTGTAATGCAAATTACAAAGGTGTCAGATATTTTAAATCATGCATCAGTATCTGCCGTTTCATTGTGTTGCGTGCATATTATAAATGGGGTTTCCAATCTGTGTTCAGGGATGGTGGTCTACATAGGTGTGTAGTATTGTCGAGTACAAGGACCAATAAAGACCAATTCAGCATAGACGTTGAATTTGATTGACAAAGCCATACAGTACTTGCCCCTACTCATAACTATTTTAATCCATTATGTGTACCTCACCCTCTGGAGCTTCGGATGGCCCTATCATAGGGACCCCTAGGTCTCGATATAGACCCTTTTACAAGATCGAAAGGGTGTAATAAAAATAGTCCTGCATTTGTCACTTCGGCTTTACTTATATCGAAAGCCGGGCCAAAGAACTATTGTGATAAACATATTATGCATTTAACTGATATGACTAATAACTTTTATTTGTCATACTGGCAACACTGTTTCCTTCCAAAATATTGATTATCTTTGACTGCCTATGCAAAACCTATGCAATACCTATTTTCATGAACCACATGACGACCCTATTTATTAGGGAAAGCTATACTGAGAATTTTGTCCCTTGAGGTTTATCTTGTTGCTCTATAGGATCTTGAATTTTGTCCCTATGCAAAACCTATGCAATACCTATTTGCCCTAACTAAACCACCTCTCCCAACCACCTACACTGTTCTAATAATTGTGTCCTTCAGCCCTATCCATCAAGTGGGATTTAAATATTGTAAGACAAATTTCAATGGTGCAGGCCATTTTAAATCATGCACCAGTCTATGCTGTATCATTGTGTTGAGTGAATATTACAAGTGGGTTGTCTAATCGGTGAGAAAGGTTGGGATTTTGAAAATCATGCACCAGTCTATGCTGTATCATTGTGTTGCGTGAATATTACAAGTGGGTTGTCTAATCGGTGAGAAAGGTTGGGATTTTGAAAATCATGCACCAGTCTATGATGTATCATTGACCCCGCCTACCAACCACCTACCGTGTTCAAATATATGTGCCCTTTATATTTATCCTTCCACTGTAATATATATAATGTAACGCAACTTTCAGTACTGCCTGACCTTTTAAATCATGCACCAGTATCGCTTTGATGTGTGGATAGCGTCATCCAAAACAACAGTGAAGGATTCCAATATAATGTATGTGGTATTTATAGGTGCACGAAAGTTTTGGTTGATTATCTTTCCAATATCCAACATGTCCAGGAGGAGTTTTACAGACGAAGAAGATGCTGCTGTAACACAAGCTTATATTGCCATAGAGTTCTATCGTACCGCCTGTACTCCACCAAGGAGTAGAGGCTTATACTGGAAAAGGGTTCTTGAAATCTTTCACAGATGCACCAATGGAAACCCCAATGAAAGATCCTCTTTAGACCTAGCGTTTAGATTTCGAATTATTAATCTATCGGTGAAGAAATTTGTGACGATTATGATTGACCTTATCATTGATTGTGCGGAATTGACGGACAATGTACGAGTAAGTGATATTTTTTTGGTTGTATGATACAGAATTTTCATTTGAATAAAATGCATCTTTAATAAAATTTTGAACTCCTTGCCTGCAGAAAGCTCATGCCAAAACCAGATATCTAGAAGAGCATGGATGTGAGTTTCTCCACG
>JAJJMA010298949.1:0-10367 GCA_023529015.1 Papaver nudicaule
ATAATAAGCTATGTTGCATAGCATAATAATAATCCCACAAAGGATATTATAAAAGGATATAAAACACATCAAGGATAAGTTTGCCTAGACAAACGGGCCGTTGTGATCTCGCCAAGTGTGAGATCTAAGGGTTGTAGTTGTATTGGGTCCTTCATATCTCATTAAACCCCTTAAATGGTTGTTGGCCCACTCCATAGTTGCCCATTAAAACTTATATTATGTTTATGAGCTATATTAATTAGAATGTCATTAAATTTTTATAATCAATAATTCATTAATTAATCGTTATAAAAATATCATTAATTTTTCAAAAAACCTAAAAAGAGTCTCATTAATTAATATAGTAAATATTTATTTGATAATTTTGATACGAATACATCAATACACATTGATGGCGATTGTGGTTGTGTTGGTCAGTAGTGGTGGAATGGTGGTGGTTGTTAGTGGGTGGTAGAAGCGGTAACGTTTAATGGTGGCAATGGTGGTTTTTGTGGTCTCATCGTTTTTAGCACGATTGATAAAGATGGGTACCAAATATTCCGCGATGATACCAAATTATGTAGGAAAAAAATAATCATGACTGTTGGATCACTCAAATGGTACCCCTGTTGTTTTCGATACCTGCCCATAAAACACATTAAGGACAAATTAGGCTAGGAAAATGGCTATGGACCCTCCTGGATCACTCAAATGGTATCCATATTCTTATCGTTGTATTCAATCCCTCTCCTCCCATTAACCCCCTAAAATGGCTATAGACCCCCCTGATTCCGTGAATGCCCATTAAAAACCACGTTATATTTAGTTGTAGTGTATAATTAGTTTTTTATAATCAATAATTTATTAATTAAATATCATAAGTGTCTCATTAATTAATCTAATAATTTCTTTTTTCAGTATATGATAATTTTGATAATAATTATATCAATAGACATTGGTGGTGATTCTGGTGGGCGTTGGTCAATAATAGTGGAAACTGGTGGTGGTTGTTAGTGAGGTGGTGGATGCATTAACCCTTAATGGTGGTGGAAGAAGTAGTGGCAATGGGTGGTTTTCGTAGTGGTGGACGTTGGTGAGTAATGGTGGACAATATTAATTTTGTGTCGTTATGGCACGAAATGTGTTTTTCATTCTTTTTGGCACGATTAATAAATATGGGTACCAAATTTTCGCGCTGATACCAAATTGTTTAGGAACAAAAAGTAGTCATGACAGTTGGATCACTCAAATGGTACGTCTGCTATCTTGGGTAACCGCCTATATAAATCACAAATTTTAGTGTTAAAATAAGGTCTATTGCAATACAAAAGAAAATATACAGTAACAAATAAAAACTTAATGGAACAAAATAATTGTCACTTTATATTGAAGGCGGCAAAATGAGTACTAGCATACATGTGTGCTTTTTTCGGAGTAAAAACTTGAAGGTATGCTCCTCGTAGTCTTATATAACTATATGATTAATAAGATACAATCTAACACGTTTTTTCTAAAACGTAGAAGGTTCTGCAGGATCAAACGGCACAACTGGATTCATGGCTCCCGAACAAAAACTTAAGAAAACAGTTAAAGAATCATTAGAAACCTGGGAAAATCGGAGATTCGAGTAATTATGCTCATTCTTATTTCGTATGAAACACACCGACAAAGTAGAGTGTCATACAACGCATAACATAAATTGCAATTTCGCTCGAGGATGACCGCATATTCACCACATTGGTGGAAATCGAAGTTTTTGGAGACCAAGGGAGTACATGTCATGCTCATCATGGAATGCAGAATTCATGGGAGATCACACAATAAAATTGAAGTGTAAAACATGCAAACGACCAGGCAAACCAACACCAAGTTGACTAACAACCATTTCATCAATATTGTTGTGATTCTAACCAATAAATCATATTCAAGAATATGACTAAAACAAAAATACATTATGCAACCAACGACTGCTATTCGGAATAATACAAACGGAATGTCTCTGAAATGACCACAAGTGTTATGGAGAAATTATGGAAAGTCCATCTATGAAGATCTGCAACTAAAGATTGAAACAATATACAATATTAGGAGTGCAACAGATAATCAGGTAGTGATTATGATCTCTACCTACTGGATAAAAAACTACAGGAGGGGATCATAATTACGGGAATATTGTACGATGCTCCGCGATGAGGGTAAATTGGAACCAATAACTAAATGTAAATCAACAAAATTGAGATATGTAATGAAAAACTAAATGAAACATAAAACTGTTTGTCAGGACAAGTTTACAGGGCAACGAGTATTCTAAAATTTATAGGGAAACGAGTATTCTAGAATTTGGGGTGTAATGAGCCGACATGAGAAGGAGAAAAACATAGTTCAAAAGAATAAACATACAATATTGAATAGTCCCGTGCCGTCTGCGGCACGGGTGTAGATGGTGGAAAATGAGAGAGGGGCAAAATTGTCAAAAACACTCTCGAAACCATGTCTTATTAAAGACAGTCGCCTATTCAGGCTCATCTTCATAGCTCAGGATGCAATCCATTCCATGAAGCTAAACCCTCTATGAGCTCTCTCTTATAACTCCGGTGGGGAGGGTAATGTCATAGAGCAGTATCAATGATCTCACCAACATATTAAACCCATCGATCAGCTCAGAGCCAGACCTCGCTTGATGGTACACGGGGAAAGATTAACAGAGACGTATCCTCATGGACCTCGCTCAATACACGAGTCTTGGTGCAAACCTCAGAAATATCGAAGCTCCAGGCCGGTCCAGAGCTCTCTGAGAAGCATACACCAGCCTAAAAAGGCCTAAGCGGACCCAATCCCAAATTCAGGATGGTCTAGCGTACCATGGATAAGCATGCCATGACTTTAAAACGGGTTGCAGCGTAAGCGCGCACACCACGACTAAGGCACAGGATGCCGCAAAGCTAAGCTTGGCCAGATGCCAAAGCCATGGCGCCATATTCATGGCGCCACAAGGTTATGCCTTGGCCTAAAGGCCATGGCGCCATATTCATGGCGCCACAAGATACATGGCCTGTCCAAGACACGGCCATGGGCCATGGCGCCGTATTCATGGCGCCACAAGATTATGCCTTGGCCAAAAGGCCATGGCGCCATATTCATGGCGCCACAAGATACATGGCCTGTCCAAGACACGGCCATGGGCCATGGCGCCATATTCATGGCGCCACAAGATTATTCCTTGGCCAAAAGGGCCATGACGCCATATTCATGGCGCCACAAGATTATGCCTTGGCCAAAAGGCCATGGCGCCATATTCATGGCGCCACAAGATACATGGCCTGTCCAAGACACGGCCATGGGCCATGGCGCCATATTCATGGCGCCACAAGATTATTCCTTGGCCAAAAGGCCATGTCGCCATATTCATGGCGCCACAAGATACATGGCACGTCCAAAACACGGCCATGGACCATGGCGCCATATTCATGGCGCCACAAGATAGTTTGCCTTGGCCAAAAGGCCATGGCACCATATTCATGGCGCCACAAGATACATGGCATGCCCAAAACACGGCCATGGGCCATGGCGCCATATTCATGGCGCCACAAGAGGTTTTGCCTTGGCCAAAAGGCCATGGCGCTATACCTACTCTTGGCCAAAATCATGGCCATAGCCACGCAATACTGCCTTGTTCAAAGCAACTACGCAACACTTAGTCATACGACTCTACTCAACTCAACTATGCAATATCCGCGTATCACTCACTCGAGACATCAAAACATCACACGGGGGGATAACTTTAGGGGTATTGGTCTGGCGGTCTACGACAGTTGAAAGAAACTGATGGAGATAGTGGGCAGTTACGGGAAGATGGCACGAGTGGGCATGTTCCACACAACTCAGGCAGTTACGGAAACCAACGCATGTCCTCCACTCCTCCATTCCTCCACGACGTCCACCTTCTCTGTCGAGAGATCAGGGTGAGTTCAAACTATAAATAGAGGCTTCCTGTATCTTCCAAGGCAGAACGTTCAGAATAACTAGAACACCGAGAAAACACACAGAGCCTCAGAGAAAAACACCTGAGAATCTAAACTCGTTCTAGCCTTGGAGATTTCTAGTCGACTTCACGACGGAAATCTTGAACTCAAACATCCAAAAACTCACCTTCAACCTGATCTCAAGTTTCTTCGCTGTTTCCCTCCCTAGACCAACCTCTATCCTCTCTGTGACCGAAGCAAGGCGGGAACGGCCATCCTTGGTTTAGGCTTGCCTTGTTCGACTTTGATCTCCGAGCACTACGAAAGTACCCAGAGACGGTACACTTGTTTTTGCAGGTAAAAACAGTTGGCGACCACAGTGGGAGATCATTCTCTCGGTTCCAGAGAATCTTGCTCAAAGATGGTTGAACTAAGGTCGGGATCGGATACCAAGAACCCCAACTCTTCAACAGATGGTGTTGCAGCCCCCAACAAGACACCTACCAACCCACTTGCATCCAGCAATACGCCTAACGCCCCTGTTACCCTAGGTAATCCCTCTTCAACACCCGTCATCCCAGCTATCCCTATCACCCCCGTTACTCCCAGTGCTCCGAGCCACACCTCCAGCAAGAACCCTCCTTCCACAGCTAAAGTCAACACTGCTGCCGACAAAGGAAAAGGAGTATCGGGAACATTAACCATGGAGGAGTTAGCTAAACGACAGGACGACCTCGCAGAAAGCCAAGTCAAGATGTTCGATACCCAGATAGGAATTCTGGATTGTCTCAAGACTCTAACCTCGAAGCTGTCAAGTTCACCAGTCAAGGAGACCCGTGAAGCCGCCACCGCAGGTACCCACTCGACTGTTATCCACATCCGAGACGACGAAGCGCCTTCCCTCCCAGAAGAATCTCGGCAAAGAGGAGGACAACCGTCCCGTTATGTCACGGCGGACGACTTGGAGAGGCTGCTACGAAGCCGAGAAAGAGATATGGCATCACCCATCCACCAGCATCAACCATCATACCCGCACGAAGTCCAGAGGATCGCTCTCCCCAAGGGGTACATGTCACCCATGTTCTCCTTGTATGATGGAACGGGGAATGCACGTGAACACATCTCGCGATTTCTGGAGTCCCTGGGGGAACACGAGTACAACCATGTTTTAAGGCTCAAAGAATTCTCAAAGTCTCTCACTGGAAGAGCTTACACCTGGTACAACAATCTCGCTCCGAACAGCATTGGGACCTGGGGCGAGATGGTGAGCGCATTCTACCACAAGTATTTCTTCGTGTCTGAGCAGATAACGCTGTCCGACCTCGGAAGGATGTTCCAGAGGCCTAGCGAACACCCGAACGACTACGTCAAAAGATTCCGAATTCAAGCCCTTGATTGCCATGATCCGAACGTCACGGAACAGCAGTTGGTGGAACTTTGTATCAACGGGATGATCCCTGTTTACCGAGCCTTCTTGGAGAATCTCCGCTTCCAGACCTTCTCCGAACTTCATGAAGCTGCAAAGAGATCTGCCACCACTGCACCCGCTTTGCTGGAAAGAGCTAAACCCCTCAGGAGTGAAGAAACTCGTGCCACCTGTGGTGACAGGAGGCTGGTTAACAAGCAGTATAACAACAACTTGCCATCCATGGGCGCTGTCAGCGAAGGAGGAAAGAGAAAAGGAGGCGCCACCGAGGTAGCACACCCGAAACGCGCTAATTCGACTTCGGAAACTCCAAACAAGAACACGAACCAAGGAGGACCACAACAACCGGAGATGCGGAGGCAGAAGGCCAGATCAGAGGTACCGGATTACCCGTTCCCCATGGAGGAGGTACTGGAGCTACTAGACACTTGGATCCAGGACGGAGTAATCGCGCTTCCTACACCTCAACGACCTCCTACAGCTGAAGAAGTTGCAAGCCCCAGGTATTGTCGTTACCACCAAGTTACTACTCACTCTACCAGGGACTGCTTCACCCTTAAGCGGATTTTTCAAGCCAAAGTGGAGTCTGGAGAACTACACCTAGGAAATGAAGGAGTATATCAAAACCCTCTTCCTGTTCGAGCATTCACACTCCCAGAACAACCAGTGAATAAGAGGGTAGAGGAGATAATGTACCAGCTGTGTGAGACCCTCTGTCTCTCGAAACCACAGCGGAAAGATATGTTCACGGCGCTCAACATGGTGGTAGCAGGGAAGCGCCTACCTTTCAACGAAGTCCACAACCAGACGATACCCAAACAGGAGCCACAAGGCGGAATACAAGGCTGGGGACTCCTCACAACCACTCGAGTATCTGATGCTGAATTCTCGAAGACGCTCATCGACCCAGGATCCCCAGTGAACATCATCTCAGTTAAGACTCTCAGAGCCGCCAATATCCCACGAAGTCAAGCCGTCCGTGCCCCAACCATCATCAAGGGCCCTGACGGAGCCGAAGTACGGACTTACGGATGGATCGACCTCCCCGTCGAAATCGCCACGATCCCAACCATAGCGGAGTTCCACATTGTCAAGGGAGTAGTCGAAAGCGACATGGTACTGGGACGCCCGTGGATCTACAACAACCAGGCGACACTCCCCCTGGAGTTCATGAAACGGTTTGTACAGGAGAGCAACGAAGCAGTGACCACGCCCGCGGAGCACTCGGAAACCGACGGAAGCCTCCTCAACCAAGAAGGTATTTCGTCCACCTCTCTTGTATTTGACAACCCACATGCACCGAGTCGCTGGGGACCCGCCACGAGGAAAACTACCCGAAAGGAGAACCCGGGAAAACCCGTGATAGACATCGGCACCGCTATCAGAATCTTCATCAAAGCCCTTCAGGAGTCTGGAGTTGTGCGTGACAAGCTACGCAGCGACAAGATCCGAGGAGAAGGCGAACTCATCCCTTATACCGTCCCACTCGAGGCCCTAGAGACCATCCCGGGTTTCGGAGAATACGTGGGGCTGTTCAACCTCAAACAAGAGATTGGGGAGGACCCAAACGCATATATGGAGAGGTTTAGCCAGAGGGTGGAGGAACTCTTTCCTGATCATGGTTCAACCTGCGCCATACCGACTATGGGATCGAATTCAGTCTAGCACGGTCTTCGCCAAAAACCTTAAGGAAGGACGACACTAAGCCTCCTGTTTATTGTATTTTCATTCCTCCAAAGCAGCGCATCATAGCGTGCCGTAGATAGGATTTCCATGTTAGCAGATAGGATTTCCATTTTAGCAAAATTAATTAAGAAAAGCATTTTATTTCAATATCCCTTGAAAAACATAACCCAATCCAACCAACAGAAAATACCTACGAAAGCTAGAAAAGGGAAGGAACCCCACACTAAAAAAATATAGCACGCCTAATCGAGAATATCATTCAAGACCCCGCTAGATCCACCCTTGCAAGACAGCCTTAGTCGTTCCAGCTCCTCTTCCTCCTTCTGCATCTCAGCTTTCAACTCTGCTACCTTCTTTTCTTTCTCCTGGAGGATCTCCAGAGACCCTTGAGCCTTAGCCTTTTCGAACCTATCTCGCAACCAAGCCACGTTGAAACCCTTAGACTCAGCTACGACTATAGAATCCTCCCAATCTTGGACATCAAGCGGATCTGCGGAATTGATGGATTGGGCAACCATCTCGGACACCCTCGACAGCAGAACGTCAACTATCGACTCGGAGAGCAACCTCTGCTCCCTCTCATGGGCAATGTGGCCGAACCTCCTCCAAATACTAGTGTACAATGTCTCGTACTTACTTGCTACTGGGAAATTGCCCACCAAGATGTACCCGGATCGAACTCGACTAACAGACGAAGGAAAGGCCGCCCCAGCACCAGGATAAGGAGACTCCACATCCGTACCGCCGGTAGTCGCCTCCACAGAATCAGAAACAACTTCTTTGGTAACCGCGGGAGGACTGGTACCCACGTCGTCTTCGGAAGTCTGTTCCTGAAGAATAGTCGTTCCTGGATCATCAGGAACAACTTCGTCGAGAGCTCCAGAGGTATTCACGTTGTCTTCCAAGTCACCCCCACTCTCTAACGATTCTGTGTCCTCCGAGACGGCATCAACACGGCTCTCGCCCCCCTGTTCCTGTATAGACGATATTATAGTTAGGTGACATTGGTGATGCGAAAACAAATCTGAAAGAGGAAAGATCAACAAACTCCAACGAGCTCCACCTGAGTGAGCGTACAGTCATGAACCTCGGTAAGAAGAGGAGAAGAAACCTCAACACCGGCACAAGTCAGCTCGTCCACCTCCTTCCGCATCTCAAGGCTTGCATCAATCGGATCATCTATCCCCTTCGTCGCCCTCACATCATCAACTGGGGACTCCGTGGAACCATCACACCCCTCCGGTATTGAACCCTACAGAAACAAAGGAGGAAGATCAACCAAGGAAGAGTGGGTGTATATCCGTATAAGGCAAAGGGCTTCCACGAAGTAAAAGTTACTTACTCGAGATGGGAAGGGACACGAACTCGCCGCAAGGGAAGGAGCAATGAAACAACCCTCAGGTAATTCCATCCTGTTGCATTTAATCTTCTTCTTAGGTTGAATTAACGAAGGAGGCGCCATCTGCCACCAGGGGAAGGAATCTTGTTAAGATAAGCAGAATAAGCAAAGCATGTACATGAACATTAAGAAAGGAGACTACCTGAGGTGTTAGAGTGAAAGTATGCCTATCGCTCGCATTCAGCTTCTTCACAAAGTTGCCCAGAACCGTCAACGTGTGATCCCAGAACAGGTTATATTCAGGAGTGACCTTCGATAACCTACCGGCCACCAAGAAGACGACTTTCCTCCCCGGATCCTGGGTAGGATCTAAATACGTACGCAAGTCATCCCCAGGTGGAGGGAGAGAACGTTCAAAAGGCACGTCCTGATCAAATCCCATAAATCGCGCCGCTCTATCAATGTTGTACGTCTGCCTCACCAGTGTTCCCTGATAGAAGCCGAAGATGAAGCCGGAAACGCTGCTGCACAGGAACACCTGCTGCCCGTAGTGAGCGAAGCTGTCAAGACCCCGAGACCCGGAGTGCAAAACGACTTCGTCGCCTTCAGTTGCAATTTCGAATTGATAGACTCTATCATCATAGACCTTACACCACGGACGGAAGCAGACACAGTCACCTCTGTCCAGAAAATCTATCAACCTTGCTGAGTCCTTGGGGTGCTTGTCACTCCACCACATGATCCTGGCGTACTCCAAAGAATCTGAAGGAAGACCCCCTTGCGGAGCATAGTGCACGTAGTGTTCCCACAAGAAAGGCTGGAGAAAGGGGAGGTTGATGAACGATGAAACGCGACCCGTGGAGGAACCCGACATGTTCTCAGCCAGAGCACTTAGATGTGCGTACTGAGACCCAAGGAACAGACTCCCAATTGGCAAAGGCATCCCTCGCGCTAGCCAAACCGCGTAAGGAACAACGGAGGGCTTCAGTGTCCCAATAGGATCGTCCTCGAATATATCTCGTGACAACCAGAGCGTGAGGAATCCAGCTATGATCTTGGTATTGCTGAGAGCGTCGGCTCTACCTCCAGATGAATACCAGTGACAAATCCACCTCGTGTAATTCTCATCGGCAGAAGCGTTGAGTAAATAAAGCTCACCGATCTTCGTCTCTATTTCCTCGATCAAAGCGTCGTGAAGAAACCCCGGTTGATCCTGCGGGAGGCTACCGAGCACTGGAAGATGATACAGAGATGATACCGCCTCCAAGGAAATGGTGACCTCTCCGTAGCCTGTAACAGCGGTGTTCGTAGACCTACACCAGCGAGAAGCGAATGCCACAACGCCGTCGACATCGGCATGCACTGTCAACTTCCCAGATGCTTTCAATGCATGTGCAACCCCGACGCCCTCCAAGATATCATACACCTTCTTGTCGTTCAACATGGATTCTAACCAAGGGATCCACTGATCCAAAGGAGCTCTCGGACCGCGGAAGTCGACAGAGGAAGCTTCATAGTCGCCTCGTTCCAAGGAGAACCTGATGATCTCACCAGGCGTGACGACTGGGGACGGAAACTTAGTCCTGCTATTATACCTTGGAGCAAAACGAGCCCCTGGATTATTCCGATTAGTAAGCGGAGTAGCCCTCTTGCCAATATATTTGTACGCATCAAAGAACTTGTCCTCAGAACTAGGCGCAGCAGCAACAGGGAGCGCGGGAATAACGCCACTGCTTCGCTTCCTCTACAACATACAAACGGAACTCGAGTAAGTCATCGGTACTCGTATTTTCTAATTACATAAATGCCTAGGCATAAGTACTTAGCAGAGCACATGCACAAGAAATACATGCATGCGTGCGGTGCCATAGCCATGGCGCCGCCAACTTGACTTCAATCAATGACGAAGGCACTCTAAAATATGCATACATGTGTAAACGCATATGGCGCCATATTCATGGCGCCACCCATAGCC
>JAJJMA010298960.1:0-12107 GCA_023529015.1 Papaver nudicaule
ATTCTGTAGGTGAGAAGAAGATAATCATTCAAGGATTGGGTTTTTGTTTTTTTTATCTGATTTTGACTTGGGATTTTATAAACAGGTAATTATTTTTCTTTCCTCTTTTGTTGTGCATCCCTGATTCATTTCTTTCTTCTTTCCCCAGTTTTTGTGTTCTTTAATTTTACTTAACTTAGAAAGTACAGATGGAGGTAATCCCATAGTTTTTTTTGCTTATGATTTGTTTAAAATTTGCTTCAAATGCTTGAGTTGTATGGTGGCCATGGTGTTATTACTTAAGTATGCATCATCTTATTCCTGTAAAATAGAGTGCAGGGGGGAAATGTTTGAGTTTAGTTGTTTTAGAACTTGAATGCACATTCTTTTTTATTGAACTTTTGTCCCTCAGATCCTCGCATGGATTGGAGTGTCTATTTAATTGAACTATTGTCACTCGGATGCTCGCACGATTTGGAGTAGCTAATCGGATACATTGTGATTTAGCTAATCGGAACTTTTGTGGGTGGAGTCCTTTAGCGAACACATTGTGATTTATTGCCTATTATCTACAACAATCTCCGTCAAGCTTTAAACATGTGATCCTCAATGGAGTGGTGAATATTAAACTTCTTTTGGATTCTCTATTTTTGATTGAAAGGATTTGTATAAGTAGTACTACAGTTTAAGACTCATTCTTTGCTAAATTGTTTGTTTTTGGTGTCCAATTGTGCAGGTGTATGCATATTCGTGGACACCAATATTTTTGGAACTAAACAATCAGGGAAAGTGAAATCCAAGTCAAATGTCAAGTCAAGATGCCGGAAGTAGTTTTTTTCTTCCTTTCCATCTTTGTTTTTGCTGGGGTTTATAAAAAAAACATTTTTCCTATTGTCATTCTTTTCCTGTTCCTATTCTCTTTTCGATTTAATTAATAAATGGTTGATTAATGTTGGTTCTTAATTAATTTGATTTTTCTTAGATGAGAAGAAGATGTCTTAGGCAATGGGTATTGAGCAAAGGTGAGATTTATGGTCAAAATGTGTCTATTATCAGTAAATTTGGTGTTACAGATGTTACTGCTTCATTACAGATATAGAAGAAAATCAAATCCTTTGAATGAATTTCAGATTGGGGTTGTGTTACATATAGAAGAATATTCTATATGGGTTTCTAATGGTTGCTTAACACAGTTATCCATCTTGCTTTTTAAAGAGTTTGGTTGGCAACTAATATTTGATGGTTGCAGTGGTACAACAGGGAACCTGATGACTAGATGCTGAGATGTATTTGATGCTTATGGATACAGTGATTTGTAACAACGATGATTAAGAGGCTCACTGCATGCACAGAGCGAGAACATTTGCTTTGATCTCAAATTTTTGACCATGCTTTCAATTGTTGTAGGACTCAAATGGAAAAACTGAAGAAGGGGGCCGAGCCTGAGGTTCTGTTCATGATGTCCAATGATGTTAAAAGCCTTATGCATAAGTTGACTTATTGGTAAATATACAAATGATTATGAAATTAGTTTTTTAGTGTAGTGCCATTTGCTGTCTTAGCTCAACTGGTAGAGCACATGGTTTTTTCGGCCATGCAGTTGTGGGTTTGATCCCCACAGATGGCTGATAATTGTTTTGTTACGTGTCTGCTTTCCTTATCACTACTACAAGGTTTTACTTTTTCGAACTACAGTTTCGAATTACAGGTTCTTTGACCATTCTTAGATATGTGCAGGTTGTTTGATACATAGGATTGTTGTACTCACATCTCAATCAGAATCTGCTGAGGATTGTTGTACTCACATCTCATTCTTAAAGTCTGCTGCTAAGGCGTAAGTCTTCTTATTAAGTTTTTAAAATAAAATAGACATGATTATGCTTGAGAAATTAGTCGCGAACAACTGGATGAAGTGAAAATGAAATTCTATGTATATCTTACATGGTGTGTAGACTTGCTTATTTGCAGAAGCAACAGAACCAAAACAGTGACCATAATATAACATCAAGTAATATGTTGATTAATGATGATTTTAATGCCATGATCCATGAATATGTTGAGGTCTGTCTATATCATCTTCTTGCTATCTGATTTTTATTTCATATGTATTGTTATAACAATAGTTACAAACTTCACACATTTATGAATTCTTTGTTTTCATCTGCAGTAGTATCACTGCGTTCTGTGGATAATTTCAGCGGATAAGTTCCTCTTTGGCTAGAGAAATTTCGTGAGCAACAAATTCTTATTACACATGCAGCGCATGTGCACTCTACTAGTAAAATTAACAACATGGTAGGTGGATCGTGAGGTCCAATCTTTGAGATGAAGAAGATTCCAGACAAATAAAAAAACCTACTGCATATGATTAGGTGGTTGATAAGATTAGTTAAACTATTAATTAGTGTGACATTAGGATGATGAAAGCTAGAAACATTCCACAAACCTTGAATTAGTCGATAATATAACAGCTCTTCGTTTCCTGGGTTTTTTCTTTTTCTTAACTTGTAAGTTGTTGACTCCATCAGCAGAAGAAAATTTGAGTTTTTTCGGATATAAAAGAAGAATTCAAGGTAGAAACAAAAATAAATTCCAATTTTCTTTTTTATTTTTGATCGAATACATATTTTTTTTGATTAAATCTCTGTTCTGCAACCAAATTTCTGTGTATTTTTTTGTTGAGATTTTTATAGAATATATTCTCAGGAAAAGAACATGTATTGAATGATTGACTAATTCATTGTTTGATTATTCTCAAAACAAAACTAATTCATGACGAATATTACAGACTATGAGCTCAAGAAATCTGGTATTGAAGAACTGGACCAAATGGATCCAAACAACTCTTTTCTTAAGAAGTTCAGACTTTATGAAACTCAATCGGTAAGAAATTTCAACCTATATGGTTTATATTTAGAATTGTGCATTGGGTGTTTATCGAATCGCTTTTGTACGTGGCAGAGATTTTATATGGTTGGTAGAAACAAGAGTAAGACGGTTTGGAGAATAATGAAGATTGATCGATTAGCACCTACTGAGCTGAACATTGTTGAGGATTCAACCACATATTCCGAAGCCGAGTGCTTTGATTTGTTGACGCGGTTACGCGAAGGGAATGCGTCCACCGGTGGCCTTAAACTCGTCACTACATGTTACGGAATTGTTGGTATGGGAAATCTTCTGTCTTTGTTTGCAATGTGTCCATAGTTAGCACTGTTTTTGATTTTTCATTCTTGTAGGATTTGTTAAATTCTTGGGGCCATATTACATGCTGCTTATCACGAAACGAAAGCAGATTGGTTCAATTTGTGGCCATGTGATATATGGAATCAGCAAGAGCGAGATGATTCCTATTCCACATCCTAGTGTGCACAACGATATGGTTTTTTCTAGAAGCGAAAACAGGTGCTATGTCAGTGTGCACGTATATGAAGTTTGTCGATGATAGACCTTTGAAATTTGTGTGCTTGGTTTTACTTTACCATGCTTCATGCTGTGTTGTGCGGGTAAATATAACTTAACTTCTATCAATTCGTATTTATGGATTTCTTGTTTTTTTTTTTTGTTTTTATGTTCATCATGACATAGATACAAGAAGCTCCTACGCTCAATAGACCTTACAAAGGACTTCTTTTTCAGCTATTCATATCATGTTATGCGTAGTCTTCAGAATAACTTGAGTGATGCTCAGAAAGGGCCAGCTCTCTATGAGAAAATGTTTGTCTGGAATGAGTTCTTGACGCATGGAATCAGGCATAATCTGAAGAATACGCTCTGGACCGTGGCATTAGTATATGGCTTCTTCAAACAGGTATGGCTTGGATTGGGTTAATTGATCGAGTATGTTATTGAGATATATACATTACAGTACTAGTTAACATCGATCGAATTTTATGAAGTACAATTCATTTGTAACATTGAACTATAAAATGCTTATATGTGCAACCAATTTTTTTTGTATGTTCAACCAATTTTGTTGGATATCGTGAAGAGTTGTGCAGAACACCAGATTTTCCACCTGATGTTTATACGTTGTAATTGTTAGCTGCATATGTCTTTGGTTTCAGGAAAAACTTTCAGTTGCTGGGAGGAACTTTTATTTGACACTCATTTCCAGACGGTCTCGTCACTATGCTGGCACAAGGTTTGAATAATTTGGCTTCAGAGTTAAGTATCTAATTTAGATGTTTCTTATGTTTCCAAATTATCTTCTTTTCTTGTGAAGGTACCGTAAACGCGGTGTGGACGAGAAAGGAAGAGTTGCTAATGATGTTGAGACTGAACAGATTGTGTTTGAAGATATCCCTGAAGGATGTCCAGTGGAAATAAGTTCTGTTGTGCAGCACCGGGGATCTATTCCACTTTTCTGGTCGCAGAAAACTTCACCCCTAAATGCTAAACCTAAGATCATATGCAAGTTTCAAAAACCTTAAATTGTGAAGTAAACAAGTTTGTATGCACCACATTTTTTTTGTACTAATATATGTGTTATGTTTCAGTGTCAAGACGTGACGAAAATTATAAGGCTACCAGGCTTCATTTCGATAACCTTGTGACAAGATACGGAAACCCAATCATCATATTAAATTTGATAAAGGTAGATCATACAATGTTGATACTGAAGTCTTGCACTTTAATCTGTTTGTGCTTAGATAGACCTTATTTCAAATTCAACAATATTAACCTTACAAGACATCCACATTTATGGTTCATATAACAGGCGGGTGATAAGGAACCTCGAGAGTCTACACTTCGAGGAATGTTTTCATATGCAACTGAAGTTATTAATAAAGGTTTGTCCTATGAAGATCGTCTGAGATTCTTTCACTTGGATCTCCATAAGCTTTCTAAAAGGTCTTGGTCTCTCTTGATCTGTTGCTTTGGAATAGTTTGTTGCCGTTGTTATTAGTTTTCTTGCATATATGATTCTAACTCCACAACTTTTATATTTTTCAGTAAAGGTGCAAACGTTTTGGAATGTCTTAGCGGAGTGACTGAATATTCACTGAGAACAACAGGATTCTTCCATTCACAATTACCACCAGATTTGGTACCGGATGAAGATAATGAAAACCGCTTGATGAAGCAACGCAGGCTACAAAAAGGTGTCCTCAGGACCAATTGCATCGATTGCTTGGACCGCACCAATGTTGTGCAGTATTCATATGGCTTGGCTGCTCTTGGGTATCAACTTAATGCCTTGGGTTTGATCAGGAGACCAAAGATTGACCAGGATGACCGTTTGGCTGTAGATTTAATGAGGCTGTTTGAGACGATGGGTGACATAATTGCGCTCCAATATGGTGGATCTCTTGCTCATAACAAGGTAATTACTCTGTCAACTTTGTCCTATCTCTTTTGTATACCACTTCCATTTCTAGCTGTTTGTGCAATTTTTGACCCGAAGTGATTACTCTTGGTGCAATCTCTGTAACTGTCGATTTTCGGATGCTGCATAGATATTTTGGTTTAGAAGAGGCCACGGGAAAACAACTGTCCATGCCCAACACTTCGTCCGGTCATTTCAACGTTACTGGAGCAATGCTTACACGGATGCTGAGAAGCAAGATGCAATAAACATGTACGTTCACACTTCGTTTACCATCATTCTTTACTCCAAATTTTTATCATGATATATACTCATATCATGAAATACACCACAAAAACAGATTCTTGGGGTACTTCCAGCCACAACAGGGTATGCCTGCACTTTGGGAGCTAGATGCAGACCAGCATTTCAATGTGGGGAGGCGCAATGATTCTTTTGCGGATGTAAATGCAAGGTACGGATGTTCGAATATCATTGATGTTATACTTAGGCTTCCTTTATGTAATTCAGTGGTAAGAACGAGGAATCAATCTGCTTCAAAAAATAAAACAAAAAATCTTTCTGACAGTTGGACTAATTTGTAATTGTCATTTCTCTGATTACCTGAACCCACTCAAACTAGATTTTGAGTGGGTTTAATTATGGTGCGTGATCCTGAATCTGTAAATATTTTTTCTTTCTTGTAGGCTATCTTTTAGAAGATCCGCATCAGACTGTAACCTTGTTGGTGCAAGTGATAATCCAATGTCGGACACAATTGTTGGGCAAAGATTTGAAGGAGAGAGCAGTCATCTTTTTGATGATTCTACCCATGAAATCTCAACTTCCAGGTTTGTAGTATTATCTTCATTTATATCCTTGGTCAATGTCCAGAATAACCAAACACAATAAATAAGGATCCCTGGCTTATGTTAATATCTGCTTGCGCATTTTATATGATGATAGTTAATAAATTGTGTTTAGCAATTCAGGTACATTTTGGTTTCAAATTTATGTTGTGTTTCGTTAGGTTCGCTCCCCCGATGGCTCGGATTCATTTCTACGAGAACGAAGACTCGCATAACTGCTCCGATTTTGGTAACGCTGGCTGGCGTTCTTCTGAAAATTCGTATGCGGGAGACCTACATGCGAGGTATTCTCATCACTTGTTTAATCAGCCAGACTGGTCATATTTTGCTGGTGACGGGCTTGACGGCTACTCTTCTTCAGCCGAAACTTCGTGCACAGGAGACCTACGAGCGAGGTAATGTTATTATTTATTTGATCTCAACCAAGTAATCGTATTGTGGGTTCGTGGATGATATTCTTGCAAGGCTTTTCAACTCTCCTATGGGTGTCCAAATGGTGCAACCTGCTGGTCTGTAGTGATTTGCAGACTCACGCTTCTAATCCAAATATCTGTAGGTATGAAGACATGGATATGGAGTTACTAAAAGGTGAAACTACATCAATTCCAGGAGAGAATGAAGCCACCATTAAGGTCGAGCAACCCACTTTTTTCTCCTCCCAAGTTCCTTTAATTTCAAACCATAATTGGCTCACACAAATTAAAACACGAATGAACTCAATTACTCCCATGCCCGAGCTTCAAATTGAGAAGGAACTGCCAACTGATTAAAATGTTTCAATTGCTTTCTTCTGGCAGAGAATGACAGCTTTTCTGGGTCTTTCATACGCATACTGGTACTGGGTAACCTATGGAGAGGCACTAGCTATGCCACTGACAAAATAGAGGCTCATTGTTTCTACATGCCGATTCCACTGACAAAAAACCGTGTACAGATAATAAAAAAGCAGAGCAAAATGATGAGTAAAAACACTGAAACTGGCATTCTTTGTCAAACTATCAATTTCCGTCTGTACCATACTTCATGTACATTCCTGTAAATATTTGTTAAATTATGGAGTTCACAGTTGCAAATGTTTGTACACTCTTCTAGATTCGAGGCTCCACTTATAGCAAGCATTATCATGGCCATAAAGCAACTAAAAAACCAGATTATGGCCAAGCTAAAGAGAGAATAAACGCAAACGCAATGGTTTGTGGGTACAAACCAAAGTAGCAGCAACCCAAAATAAAAAACGATATTTCTGTTACAAAGTAGAAAACTATACGGCTACTCAGTGACCTAATCTGATGGATACCCAAGGGGGAATAAATCTGTTCCTCCTTGTAGCCAAGCACACATTGTTTAGCTATAATATAGAAGAATTAGCCACTTTTTGCACTGTTGGAGTCTCGTAGTGCTTGGCTGCTTGCTAGAGCAGAGTCTCACCCATTTGACTTAACTAAGAAAAATCAGGAGACCAGAGGTTGGCCCTGGTGCCAAAAACCTAATTAAAAAAATAAATATTTCACAAACAAAAGTATCTTTGCGTTCTTATTCTACAAAAAAAACCAGATAAAGTTAGAACTAACAAATATTTTCAATAATCTTTTATTCAGTGTAAAAGTATTACATAAGGCTAAGTGCAACTTTATCCCTGATTCATGATGTTCTCAGATTTATAGGCGGTGCATCATTGGATTGTTTTGTGGACACCCACCAATTTTCTTCTCTCTCTATCTCTGTCTTCTCTACTCTCTACCTCTCTACATCAAGTGTTTTCTGACACGGAAAGCTGTAAATAAAAAGAATAATGATGTGGTTCTGAGGTGCTAGAACAATGAGAAAGTACAATGCACACGGTTTTCCAAAACGGTTTATGATGAAGTCCATCGTGAACTGTAAGTAGGTGCAGTAGGAGGAGTAGGCGATACGAACAATGGCGAGGAGAAGACTTGTCTTTTCAGTTGTTTTTTTTTTACTACTCCCTCCGTTTCTTTTATATAGGCAGAGGGACCAATTCTCTTAGATTAAGAAAACATTTTTGAAGTCATAATTTTCCATGTTTTTTCTTGTTTTACCCTTTGTCTTATTCCAAACACAATTACCTATGTGTTATTATTAAGGGTATAAATTGTAAAAAGTAGTTTTGATACTTGTACTCCGCCTATAATTTGAAACATAGAAAAGTCCTAATTCCGCCTATATAAAAGAAACGGAGGGAGTATATGAATGAAGTCCGTTTACCCAACTCTCTCTCTGTGTTAAATGCTGTGGTGGCCGATGTCAGGCAAGACAAGCTTCTGGCCAAGTTGAAAAGAAAGAAAGGAAATGAAGGCTGTGTTTCACTCAACTTGCATCAATTTCAGGCGTTATGGTGATTTAATGACAGACCAGGGTCACTGATGCATAAAAAAAAAAAGGAAAGATCATGTGACATGGTTAAAATGACACTATCTTGACATTGTGTTGCGATTTTTTTGATAACTCCCAAACGACAATCAATTTGAAGCTAATTTTTTCGGATCATGTTCTTCATATTGAGCTCTATGTTCATACCAAAAATGGCCGGTGCGGTAAAAGAAAGAGATCCAACAACCATGAAAGGAAGTCGGTTTCAAACTTGACCAAGTCCACTCCAACGTCTGAATGGCCGGAAGTCGGTTTCATACAAAACTGGCCTTGGCCACTGGCCAAGGCCATAACTTCAATACCGTAGCGCCATGTATCATGGTGCCACAAGATCTGACCTTGGCCCGTGGCCAAGGTCGTGGCCACAAGGCCAGGGCGCCATGAATTCCTAGCCTTGGCCAATGGCCAAGGATGCTGCTATACAACCACCACACACTACACGAAATCCAGTTTTTACCAACAGCAGCATTAGTCACGGTTTGCATTTCAGCAACGCCCATACGCTGTTGGGAAGCTCGTAACATCTTCAATGGTTACTGAAAATGCGATCTGTTACAGTGCTCCGTGTTTTTGTTGGTGCAATTACCCGCCTACCCTCAATATTTCGGTGAACTTCCTAAGTTAGCCTCGACTTTTCTTTTTCCCGCCCAACTTTTGGTGTGATGGAATTTCAACCCCAGCAGCGTAACAGAACCTGTTTTTATCTCAACGGAATTCTGTTGAATAACATTTGAGATAAATTTTGAAAATCAGAAAACAATAAAGAAAAATCACTGAAAATGAATTCATTTATTTTGTCCGAGTTTTGGTGATAGGGTAGAGAAAGAAGTTAATGTGTCTAGCTGAAAACAGTTGAGACATAACTTTTATTCGTCTTCACCTCCACGGATTTCATCGCCTTACATTCAATTCCTTTCCCTTTTTTTTTTTCAGCGGATAATCCTTCGTTTGAGTCTGAGTTTCAGCTTGAGAAAACATCATCAACATCATTCAATCAGTTACTTCTTATGTGAACCTCGATTTGATATTAGTTTAATTATCAAATCGATTTCTCATAGAGTTATGGATTGAGATTTGGAATTTGAATCTGAGTTCATTCAGCAATTAGGTATTTCACTGATTTAAGAGGAATCTGAGTTCATTCAGCAAGGTATTTCACTGATTTAAGATTCATTTATTTATGTTAATTTCAAATATAAGAACATCAATTGAATAACTGAATTCATCCAGCAATTACATATTTCCCTGATTTAAAATTAGAGCATGAGTATCTACATCTTTTCAGATCTGTATTTGGTTATAGATTTTTTGCTGATTTGTATGTGTGGTTTGTATGTGAAAGTTTATGATTGTTAGTATTTGTATCTTTAGTTGATGAACTTGGTAACATGAAGCATATTTCAATTTGGTAATGTAGGATGTCGGGGAATAAAGATTGGATGCTTGAAAAAGACCTATTTGGCCTAAAATATCGAGAGGGGGTTAGAGAGTTCCTCAACTTTGCATCAGCCAATGGGGATCATCTGGTTGTGCTTGCCCATGTAAGAAGTGTGCTAATGAGTTTCGGCATCCATTGAAAATTGTTCGAAAGCATCTGTACGAGACGGGTATCTTGAGGACATACAACACTTGGTACTTGCATGGTGAGGAATTGGTGGGTTAGAGTTCAACTAGTCGTTCTGTGGAGAAGGAGAAGGTTGCAGAAGAAGAAATGCCTGATTTCGACTGGGATGCTTATGCTGCTGCCAACTTTGGTCCTCATGATGACCCTTATGAGCAAGTAGTCTGTGAAGAACGAGATGTGGATATGGGGAAGCGTTATGCTAAGTACTCGAGTTTGAAACCGACTTCCGGCCATTCAGACGTTGGAGTGGACTTGGTCAAGTTTGAAACCGACTTCCTTTCATGGTTGTTGTATCTCTTTCTTTTACCGCACCGGCCATTCAGACGCTGGAGTGGACTTGGTCAAGTTTGAAACCGACTTCCTTTCATGGTTGTACAATAAGGTATGCTTTGTAGAACCGGTTTGTCAGAATAATTTAGGTGGCATTAATTCTGATTTATAGGTTTTCTGCGCTTTCACAGCTTAGTGATGAACGGAATATGGATGGTCTCTTGTGGGATTACCTTAAAGGTCTGGATGAGGTAAGGGAGATTGAAAGATACCGTGTGAATGGATATGTTTTTTGTTCCCAAGCTTTTGAGGCCAAGCTTAGGACCCAGGATAGTGGTGTTACCATGGTTGCAGACACAACTTTTAGGAGCAAAAGAACTGATAAAGAGCCCGTGACTGTGAAAGCCAGGTGGTATGGGGTGATCCAACAAATCCTACAGTTGAACTATGGTTCATTTAAAGAAGATGTGTTTTACTATGATTGGGTGAAGGTGGAGACTGGAGTCAAGATGTGTAAGGATTCAGATTATCCTCTGGTCAATCTGTCAAGAATGAAGAAGAAAAATGCTATCACAGACGAGCCCGTGATTCTCACGGAACAGGCTACCTAAGTCTTTTATTCCCAGGATTTGAAAGAGCTAGCCTACTGGGTTCCTATGCATCCCTCCAGAAGACTAACTATCAGTGTAGACAGTGCAGATGTACCAGCTGAAGGCAGTTTTCAAGATATTTTAGAGGAAGAATCACATCTTCGAGCTTTGCTCACCTATTGGAGCACCCCTGAGAATTTGAAATAATCTGTACGTTTCCTTCTACTTTTGCTTACAGTTGTACACCCCTTTTAGAGTTGTTGTTGGTTCTTTTAAGGTTTGTTCTATGCTTAGCTAACTCTGTTGACAATTGATTAATAGTCTTTTTACACTTGGTTTACACTTCGTTTATTCCACCCCAATGTTAACACACACATTATATTTACACCCCGGTGGGTACCACCAAAACATCATCTTCTTTACTACTACTATTTTAGTGCTAAAGAACAAACACACCTTTCATTAAAGATCTGCTGCTTTTGGAAGCACTCACTTTCTCTCTCAGACAAGAATATTCAGACTTTAAAGCTCCCAAAAAAAGGTTGCTTTCAAGGAGATTCAGCGATTGATTAAGGAGGAAATCAATTTCTCTCTCAGAGAAGAATATTCAGCCTTCATCAATCTCTTTTTTGAAAAGGTAAGGTCTTTACTTTTGGGTTCTTTTACTTTTCAACTGCCTTTGCATGTTGCATGGTGAATCTGTTAGTAATAAATGAAGTTAAATGCTAAAAATGAAGTGGAATCATGATAGATGGTGTGAAATCAAGATGCATGAAGTGAAATTTTGTTATGTTGGTCTATTTCTACTCACTCAATGCTTTTAGTACTGCTCTGTTTAATTAGATTTTTAATTAACAAATTAGATGAAATCATGACATGGGTTTAGTTTGGTTTACGTTATTATGATCTCCAGATGTGTTTGATTTCAGTATTGTTTTTATGAAAATTTTAGGTTTTGGTCTGTTTCAAATGTCCAGTATTGATGTCGTGGTCGGATTTTGAAGTTCAATTTGAGAAGTCAAGGTAAGTGTGTCATTTTTCACTTCATGAGTTGTCGTCTAAGTTTTAGAAATGTC
>JAJJMA010298983.1:0-12093 GCA_023529015.1 Papaver nudicaule
CCCTAACAATAAATATAACTCGTTATTAATAACTCGTTAAATTAATTGAATTTGGCAGTCCCGAAGCTATTAATTTATCGAAGTTTTACTGTAGTGTTCGATCAACATGTTGTCGAAGGCAGACGGGAGCCAGTTGAAGACCTAGACCGTCACCTGCAAGAGGTATGTTTTATGCTTTTACTTTTAGGTGGTTAATGTGTACAATGTATACAATTGTTATTGGCATTGATAAGAGTCTGGTTAGTAACGCTATGCTGGACAGCTTAATCAGGTTATATTTGTTGACGAACCCATTTGATGTACTGTCATTTAACTAATAGAATAAAATTAACATGAAGAAATGATGTGTTGTAACAAATGCTTTATGAAAATATTTAGGTTTCTTATAACATAGAGGCTGCCTGTCTTGGTCTGTATTTTGACACAATAGATTAAATTGAACCGAAGCACCATGTTCACTATGTTTCTTATTTATATTTTATGTAAACACCAGTGTTGCCTGTTTGTAATATTGAAAACGCATCCAGTGATCCTAATTGTTCCTGTAAACATAATCTATTGTAGCCTGTCTTGGTCTGTATTTTGACACAATAGATTAAATTGAACTGAAGCACCTTGTTCAAAAAAAAAAAAAAAAAAAAACTATGTGTAACATAAGTCTGGTCTCGTTAGCAATAAATCCAATCACGTTACTTGTTGATCTGTAAGTACTGGTAGAAAAATATAAGACTCCCAGAGGCGCTTGACATCCCTCTTGGAAAAACAAACACTTATAATAAGATCGCCGACGGGCACAAGTAGTATTGCGAGGGTGCGCTAATATGAATCAGCCGGATAATCATAAGTACACCACTTGGAACATAGATGGGCCAAGTTGTGGGCAAAGGTGCAAAGCATACATTTACTATAAACGTATAAACTATTTTTTGCAAGTACTATCAAGACAAAAGGTTTCTCCATTAATAAGCAAAAAATAACAAGATAACTCTTACAAAATAGTTCTTCTAGAATAATAAAACACCTAAAATCCGAGAAAGATTACAAGGAGATAACAACTTTCAGAAGTGAAGACTGAAAACCAACAAGGTATCCTGGGAAAAAGAGATTTCCCAATGGCTTAAACCTGGATCTTGTTACGGCGACAACTAAGCATTAGGTTGGGTGCTTGTCGACGATCCATCATTAAAGACTTGAAGTTCTCGGGGCTTGCGCGAGTTTTCAATTGCTTTCTTCAAGTCGTCATCATTCTCATCAACGAATTGACCCTCCTCCTCAAAGGTGGCAGGAGTTTTCCTTTCAGCTCTGGCTGAGGTACTTCACCGACGTCATCATCCTTAATCTCTTCCTTATAATCGTCGTCTTCCTCTTCCTCAGAACCATCCTCTTCATCCCCATCGTCGCCGACATGTTGTTCAACTTCTGGCGTCTCCTCTACAATGACGTATTATGGGGGAATTGGAAGCTTGTGCTTAGCGCAGAAGTCCTTGGCGATTATTTAAGCTCCAGCAAAAGCGACATCGTTTAATTCCTCATTGAATCTTTCTTCTTGCTCTCTCAATTTTTGTTGGGCTTCGTTCATCTCAGTCTGCAAGTCGTCACAGAGTTTTTTGAGCTTCTCAACCTTTGAAGAGCAGAAGTTAAGTTTTTCCTGACAGTTTTGATGATCTTGAAGCTCCTTTGTAAGATCGACGATCTTTCTGGAGCATTCTTGATTATCATTCAGCAATCTGTTTAATTTATCCCCGCATTGATTATGGTCCTGCATCTTGGCATCTAATTCAATGATTTTGCGGGAACATTCCTTACGTTGCTCAAAAATTAAGCTTTGCTCCTTAAGATCGCTCTCGAGTTGGTTGATTCGCTCTCAAAGAAAAAAGTAAGTGTGAGACGAAGATGATGCAGATATCCGATCTCGGCGAAAACAAAAATCCTAGAAATCTACCTTGTAACTCATAGAAAAAAGTATCCTACAGGTATCCTCCCGGGCTCTCAAGAAAAAAGTAAGTGGCAGCTTTTGTGCTGCTATGATCTAGCACATCTAGAAAGTTAAATGTGATAAAGCTTATTAGGGCCAAAACCAATCACCCGTGCTGCGTATGAAGAGAGCATTTCAGTTATGGATTGACAACAACAAGCCCATTCATAGCTTGACCAGACAACAACAAACAACTATATTAGCAACAGACAAAACTTGGAAATGTCCTCAAAGTGGAAGAATGAAAATTAACCTGGCGGTTACTTGGAATCCTGGTAATAATATGAGCTGTTATGCTTTAGTCTTTAGGGATTCAAATGGGATTTGCAGGGAAGTCAGGGCTCAGGGTCTGGAAGCGCAGAAAAGATGAAGGGGAGATCATGGTTGTCACTGCGGCAATCAAGTGGGGAGTGGAGATGCAATCAATAGAAAATGAAATAGAAGGCCAAAACAAAGCTATTCAAAGAATCATCACAAGTGCAGTTGGTGGCAAGCGGTGGCAGACAAGATCTTTGCAGAACAACACCGAAAAGTTAATTTTATGTAGTATAAAGCATCAAAAACTTTATGTTTTTAACTTAGTAGTTAAGGAGGCTAATATGTTGGCAATTGCATTGGTCAAAAACTCAATGCAAATGCAACCTTTATGTTTAAGCAACCTCCTCCTTGTTTTTATTTGTTGTAATCATTAATGATGCACAACTTAATCTCGCAAGACAAGAATAACTTTATTAAAAAAAAAAACATACTGCATGGAGCGACGCACATTATATTTCGCCAAGAAGTCTTTTCTTAACCCATGTTAGACTATTTCTCGGCTCTAGTCATCCCACAACATTATGGTCCTTGTTAAAAGCAGGGCCATCCAAAGAATTAAAAGATGGCATATAGGATTTGAGAATCAACATTACCGTATGAAGTTTGTATATTGTTACTAAATTTTGTGATTAAGTAATTATGAAGTGATTTATTATGAGTAAGAATATACAAACTTCATAAAATGCCTAGAAGTCTTAAGGGTTGGGGAGGACAGTTGTTTTTTTTTTTTTGAAGAAAAAGACTTTCATTAACTATAGGAACTGGTACATTTGGTTATACATGTAGTAGAGCCCAAACATGATACATAGATCATTCCTACAGTAGGTTAGTGTCATAAGCACAATCTTTAGCAAAGAACCTTCGTAGTAATACCATGAAGCATACCGAGCATGACCATTCCACCATCCAAGCTGATGTCCAACCACCAGAGTTGGCCATTTAGAAAAATGGCCTGAGATTTGATAAATGGAGATCCGAGTTCTCCATTCTCCTTTGTGCCACAAAGGAGTAGCCCAAAAACACATTCCTCTCTGATCCAGATGGCTCGGGGACAACTTCAAAAGACCACCACCGCAGTTTCTTATATGACTGTGATATTTGATACTTAGAAGCAGGACACAACCGAAAGTACGAAAACAACTAAGCATAAGGGTAACATGCTAGAAACATACTTAACATAGAGACTAACTAACATACTGAAGTAAAATATGTAAAGTAACAGCCTTGCACACCATTGTCAGCACCAAAGATAAGGCAATAAGACATCTGCTCTCAAAAAACCACTTCAAATCCAACCAAATCACTCCTGAGAAGAGGAATGAAGGGTGGGAAACTTGACTTCCTGAGCTAGTTCATGAGAAAGAGTGTCTATTGCATCCACCTCATCAACCGAAATTTTCCAACCAGGAGAAACAGGGTTAGCAGAGTTGGAAACGCCAGGTGAATTAAGGTTTGAGTTAAGGATTGGAAAGCTATGGGTCACCGGCTCAAAGGTTGGAGTAGAATGGTTCCAATTGCAAGAAGGGATATCAGGTGGGGGTTCTAAAACCTGAGCAGCTAAGAACCACTGCTGCTGTTGTTGTAAATCTTGAGGGTTACCTTTACGAACACGAAGAGTAGGGACTTCCATCTCAGGGCCAAGAACTCTCGGGCTGTGAGTTCTTTCCATCAATTCTTCCAAAGAGCAGACCTTCTTGACTTTTGCCTCTGGAGGGGGTGCAGCAAAATTTGGTGTTGAGTCAGGCAAGTCTTCAATTCTCAAACTTCGTCTTCTCTGGTACGGCCTAAAAGGTTGGTCACTATGTCTGTGAAAAACCTTTACACGTGGTCGACCATTTTCCATCTCAATATCAAGTCTAACAAATCCCTGATGCTGCTGGATATATTCACCAATGTCAGATGCATATTAAAGGTTAAGGTAATTTAATAAAGGGTGTTCTCCTTGATGAATAATATCCTGAGGGAGGGAAGAATGGGCCTCAGAAGAGACCTTGGATTTGCCTTTCGACTCGCTAACTGGGTACCCAAAAAGCAAACCATTGACATTAATGGGCTTGGGCTGAGGTGAATGATTCTGAGAACCAAGGACTGGCCTATCAGGAGCTGGAGCTGAATGAGAAGGTGGTCGAGAAGAATCTGGTTCTGGAGTATGAACCGGATCAGAAGAAGACTTAGGCAGAGGTTGAGTTTCCAGAATTGAGATACATGCCAGATTATTAAATTCCATGTCGGCTGAAGAAGACACCGTATTAATGAAGTCGGTAGAAGATCTTTGTCTTGTCGTGTAGTTGTCTGGCGCAGACAAGTGTGGGGAGTCATTGATAATTAAACCGTGACATCCCTTAACAAGTGAAGGATCAGCAGACGACTTAGATGGAGGGAGATCACTGATAATTGGAGATGGAACAGAAGTAGAAGCCACATGAGGATGCTGCAAAACCGAAGGCCTGACATGAAAGAAATCTTGAATACGAACTACTCTGTAGGCATTGGACTGAGGAGGTTGTTGGAAGCCATGAATATCTTCAATAATTCTTCCTGCCATATCCTTGTCGAGATTGTCCCAAGGAAATTCTCCACGAACCACTCTGAACTGACAAAGATAAGGTTTCTCTATACGAGCACAATATCTAGCAGTGTGGCCTTGCATACCACAAGTAGTGCAAAATTGCCTTAGATTCGCATACACATATTTAACACATACTCTGACATTCCTATAATTGGTATAATGACCAGTCCAGAATGGGAACTTCAGGTTGATCAAGATTAGAACTCTAGCTATTACATGGGAGAGATCGACATACAAGACTTTTCCTACTCTCCTAAGGGCAGCATCAATAGAACTAAGATTTCTGGAAGAAGGAGGAAGATTATGAAGTTGTACAAAATAGATAGCTTTCTGAAAACAAGAAGCTGGGTCTGTATGAGTATAAAATATGCATAGGTGCATCATGTTCTATATCCCTCAGATCTTACTCACACACACAATTTTTTAAACATGATTCAAGGTACGAAGACCTTAAGAACAATACCAAAGATATGCAAAAAGACATTAATCAAATGACTAAACGTATAAAGATTGTATTTCAGTGTTGCTACTACATGGATATGTTCCTAAGGAGCTAGAGGAGATACATACCTAATCCCTCTCTCTCCACTTAGGTTACACCCAGAAATTCCAACCCTTACAATGTTCTCCAAGCTCGCCTTATATAGGCCGAGCTTGGGTGGTTTACAGCTAATAAGACAATGGACTCAATCGTGGTGGTGTCAGTCCTTGTCGAGTAAGGCGGTTCCTTCAGTGGTACTCCACAGGTGGTTCTAGGGCTTCGGTCCCTTGGGACAGGGTCCGAATCCCTCTCTTCTGATTCTTCGCTCGGCGCGCTCGGACTTGTCTTTCTTTGGTTTGGTCCAGAGGCTTCGCTACTTCTTCCTTTGGAGTGATCTTGCTTCTTGGATCTTTGACACGTGTCCCGAGGGGTTTTACCCTCCACAGTTTGCCTCTTTTCTTGTCCGAATATCGAGGAGGTTCGGAGAAGAAAACCCTTGGCGTCTCGTCTTCTTCGACACGTGTCCCTTTTTCGGTTTCTTTAACTGACACACGTAACCTTAAGTGTTTTTCGAAACCCTCGCCCTTTCTTCACCGGTTACCTACTGCCCTGGTTCCATCCCTTTTTTTATTTAAATTCGCTTTCTCTCGCCTTTTCTTCCCTCTTTCTTCTTCCCCTTTTTTTATCGCTTTCCGAGACGTCTGACTGTTGGAACTTTTCTCTATTGTATTGTTTCTTTGGTCATGGTAAGCTTTTGAGATTTTTCCCCCACCATTTTGTTTGGCCTTTGTTTGCTACTCCTTTTAACTTTTCCTTGGTTTCAGGCTTCATAAAGTACTTCTTCCGGTAAGGTGTTGCCTCGGAAAATGGTGGATCCTCAGAAAATTAGTTGGGAAGAGAGGGCGCGAATTTATGTGTTTAACCAAACTCTTTTTCCTTGCAGAAGCTTGGGTAGGGAAATTCTGTCTCCTGAACTGCTTTCTGCTCATAAGTGTAGTAATAGAAGGTTGATTGTTTCCGGCGAACAACTCGGTGCTGGTCTTCCTATTCCGTTGTACAATCCGTCCAATCCTCTTTTTTACGAGATTTATTCCAAGATCACCCCTCCTTGTGGTGTGATGCAATTGAATGGAAATTCTATTCGGGTTATCAGCGAATGGGTTGCTCGTTCGGAGGGCAAGTCGCATTACTATAAAGAACTTCCCGAGGAGTTTAAACGTTCTCCAGATTTCTGGACTGCCGAGAATTTTTTCAAGTACTACAAGGTGGAAAAAACTTTGCTCAAGGAGAAGGCTCCCTGGAGTGTGAGCTTAGGTAAAGTGGCCGACTCTTCTCATGCTCTAGGTGATGTGGACCTTGCTAATTGTAAGAGAAATACGATTCTTCGCCACTCTAGCGATGAGGTGTGGTTTTCAAAACCCGTGCTCATCGAAGGTCCCGTTCTCTATGGCTACGAAGATGAGGAGGGGAGAGTTGAACGTACGAAGTTTAAGTATGGGCATGATTTTCCTGTTGCTGATTTCTACAGAATTCACTTCTCCGAAGCGGAGCGTAAGAAGTCTCAGGAAAAGATTGCTCTTGGCAAGACGAGGGTAAAAGGAAGTTGATTTTTCGTTTATTATTTTTTGAACTATTTTATTCATGTTTTTTTTTTTAATAGAAACTGGAGCAAGGGAAGTTAAAGAGCCGAGAGGCTTCAGAGCATAGCGATGATCCGAATAAGAAGAGAAAAAGATCTTCGAGGTCAGCATCTGCTGGGAAGGGGGGAATTGGTCAGGTGATAAACACTTCCTGCCTCAGCTACGCAATAGGTATGGATATCTGCCTCTATTTAGAGCCTGACAAATTGACTGCTTTTCAGCAGAACGAGGTGATGTCGGTTGACGATGGTGCTGCGAAGTTTTCTTTATGTGATCCGAATCGAGAGAGGAGCACTACTGTGGTTCCGAAGAAAAGAGGTGTGAAAGCCGCCATCCCTGCTGTATTACCGAAGGGGCCTTCCACAAGAGCTGTTAACAAAGGCTTAACTGATTTGTCTACTGTGACTGTGGAAGAAATGGATGATGAAGAGACCGAAGATGAGACGCCTCAGATTTTTAAGAGATTAAGAAGGGGTCCCGTGAATGAGCGCCTTCTTCGTGGGTCAGCTGCAATGCCGACTTCCCGAATTGTAGTACCCTCACAGGGACCTTCCTCTTCTTCTTTTTCTGGTGACCAATCCTAGCAAGCCCGATATGAACTTGAATGAATATGGTTCCAACGATCTTCTTGTAGGCTCTTCTCTAGATTTACCGGCATCGGTTACTGAAGGTACTCCTTCGGTCCCTAATATCTTTGTTCAGAGGCCGTGCTTAGATGCCAAGGCCCGAAATTTCTTAGAGCGGAGTTCTCTTCCTGGTCCGTATGCCAATGATTTAGCCAATCATCTGAAGGCACATGCAAGGGATCCTCAAAATCATCCTTTAGATCCTTCGGTGGTCGAGTTTCTTTCTCAGGTTTTTTTCTGGCTCCTGGAATAGGAGTACTCTTGCCTCAACAGTTATTAATCACCAGGCATTCATTGAAGCTGTGAGTTTTTTTTTTTTTTTTTTTGTCCTATGTGTTTTTTGTTTGCTGTTTTGATCTCATGCTTGCTTCTTTTCAGCAAAGGCATCACGGAATGTACTTGCTGGATCTTGTTCGCGCCCAAAGTCTTGAGATTGCTCGCCTTGACAAGGACAATCAGTTCTTACGGCAGGAGAAAGGTGGTCTTGTAGGGGACGTAAAGGGTTTGAAGGAACGCCTTGAGACTGCTATGACAGAGCGAGATGGTTACTCTCAAAGTATGGAGATTCAGAGATAGCTAGATTCGAGGCTGGATGCGGAGCTACATCTTTCTCGTGGTGCGTGCGAGGAAAAGAATGTCAAGATTGCGGCTTCAGGTAAGGAGGTGTCGCAGCTTAATGATCATATCCAGGGAGAGACTGCGCGGACTGCCTTATTAGTCATCAGCATGGTCGATATCTGTTTAGGAATTTAGGTATGATGCCGCCCTATTACCCTAATGGCCTGAAGGATCCTGATGCCTCGCTAGAGTCTGATAAAGATCTTATTTCATCCGAGAATGTTAAGTTGATAGTATCTCAATTGCAAGCAGCGAAGCTTGAAGAGGATCTCGAAGAAATGGGCAGCGATACTGATGGTGGAACTGAAGGAGAGGAGGATAAATGTATTGGTGAGAAGCTGCTGGGGAGTAATGATTTTGATGCCGAGACCCCGACGATGGGTGACAGGATCACTGAAGATCCTATTGGCGAGGAACCGAAGGAGGGTGTCGACCCTGCTGGCGAGAAGCCAAAGGAGAGTGGTCTTATCGGTGAGATTAATTCCAATAGTGTTCCCGAAGCTTTGTCTTCGCTTGTGAAAAATGGCGGCGAGCCTTTGGTTCCACCCCAAAATAATCCCCAGGGTATTGCAAAGTTTGATGATGCTGTTTAAGGGGATTTTTTGAAGATGTAAAATAGGGAGTGTGTTCCTCCTGCCGCTTCTTTTTGATTTCTTGCCTTTGTTCTTGTATATTGAATATCCGTCTTGTGTATTTTTGCTTCTTTTGTTCTTGATGCTATGATGTTCTTTGCTCCTGTTGTATTTACTTTGCTTTTTATTTATTTTGAACGGGAGATTACTTTTTGTCGATGGCTCTTATGGCTTCTCGAGGTGCAACTTCGGGGCTTACTTCGATGTAGGAGATAGTGAACCAAGCTAGTGGGGGCTTACGGATCACCCTTCCCAAAGGCTTTGAGTTACTTCGCACTGGTTTCAAGCAAACACTGGCTATTGAGAGCATAGGCATCTGCTTTACCTTAGTATATTAGGTAGGTACCGAAGATATTTGCTTATCTTCCTAGAGGGCATGGTGGCGCCCTGGTAACCTATTTTTATCCTAAGTAAATGTAGGAGCTTATAATGGATGCTCATTTTTCAAAAATTAAGTAACACAATGGGGGAGTGTCGGTCAAGGCTGGAGCTTAGACATGTCACTTTTCTCTTATCGCGGCCTAAATTTCGACCCATCTATATCTTTGACAGCCCCCCCTTGAGGCTTTTTTTTTTATTTTTTTTATTTTTTAGAGGGGTCCCTCGGCTGCGTACTTCGTTGCTTGTTTTGAGAGCGGAGCAGCTGCCTCGGGGTTCCACCCACCGCTATAGGTAGATGTTAGTCCCATTTATTATCCCCTCGACGCCTCAGAAAAAGAGGTCCTCATGGTCGTGTGGTAGTGGGCGCGAATGTATCATCAGCTTATATAGCCTTGATTCAAGGCGCCCACCGCTAACGGGGTGTCTTGTGGGTAGAGAACTGTGCCATACAACTCGTAGGGCCCTTACGATTTATATGGTCATCAGCTCTGTGCCTGCTGTTCGAGGTCTTTTTATTTTTTGAAGTTTTTTGCCTCGGCGTTACAACCTTTTTATTGTTGGTGTTTTTTGCCTTGGTGTTAAAGCCTTTTTTATTTTTGGCGTTTTTTGCCTTGGCGTTAAAGCCTTTTTTATTTTGCGACGAGGCACTAGGGGAGATATGGCGTCATGGCCAGTCTATTTGTGGCGTTAAAGCCTTTGCAATTATACCTTGCCAGGTGGGATTTTTTACCCGCCCTGGCAGGATCTGAAGTTTGATTTCGGAAGAAGTTGCATCAAAGGGTGTGATTTTCATTTATTCAATCTTTCTACGAGTGCTGCTTACATAAAAAGTTGCTTTCTTAGACGAGGTGTTTCATATGCTTCCCCTCCACTAGGTTTTTTGACTTCTGGCCTTCGAGATTGATTAAGCTGTACGTGTCATTCCCAAGTTGCTTTTCTATGATGAACGACCCAGCCCAGAAAGGTTCTTGTTGAATGTTCCTGCCTTCGCTAGGCTCGCTCGATTGTTCGTTCGGAGTCTGGAGGTAGCCTGCTGCTACGAGGAACTGTTCTCTGTTGTTGGGACGTTGGTCCTTTTTTGCTGTTGTCTGGCCTGGTTCCTGCCATTTCTGCTTCTGTTTCAGCTATGAATTCTTCTATGCTTTCATCTGTGATTCTAGGATCTTCTGCTGAAAGTGTAGCTGTGACCGAGGGTAGTCTCCTGCTTTGTAGTCGCTGGTGTGGTTTGCTTGACATCTTGTGATGTTTCCAGATGTGTTAATATTGACTGAGTCTTAGTCCGTGCGTTTTATTTTGTGGCATGTTTCATCCTTCTCAATGCTTCGCTACCTGTTTGTTTCTTCTTCGATGCTATATATCTCGGTGGTGATTTTGATTTCGCCAAGCCTTTGTTTTATAAATGTTACATGTTAAATTGGCCTGAATGGTGATAAGGGTTGGTTTCTCCACCGCGAGAGTTGGATAGTGGCGTGGGGAATCGTAAAAGGCATGCAGCTACTTTATTGGGTAATGTGAGGTTATGACGTCTTAAAGCATTGGTGCGTTTATCAAGGGAATCCTTAATGCAGTTATTACTTTTCCCAAATTGTAACGTCTGTAACTTGTTTAAAGTTGATGGCTTGGTGGGGCCGTAATTTACTATAAAAGGTCGAATTGTCCAACTGGTTTTGCAGTGTTTTTTTTTGTGATAAGCTGTCTTTTTAAGAAAAGATGGATGACAGAGGGAAAACCCCTATGGAGGAAGGAAGTAGCAGGATAAACCCAAGCAGTCGAAGAGAACAGGTTCGAATGATAATGGAGATGGAGACCGATTTTTCAAGTGGTGGTTCTTCTAGAAGGGAAAGTAATCCTGATAAGGTGATTCGTCTTTTCAATCATCTCATAAGGAGTGATGAGAGAAGGATATAACAGAGAATGAGAGAAGATGGTGGTCTTTCCTATGACTGCCGTATGTATGAGACGAGATCGTTTTTTCTTCGTCATAGCGAAGAAATTTTTTTGATGCTGGGAGAGGATCTCGTTATTTCTGACGACGAGATAAGTGTAAAGGTTGAAGTAAAAGAGGAGTCTGATAATGCTGGTCCATCGGCCGCCGCTTTTATCCCTGTTCCTCCAGTCGATGAACCTGTTGTAGATATGAATGATCTTATCCCGGAGGTTTTTGTCCCCGAGGAGAATGTTGTTGATATCCCTGCTCATGTGCCGATTATTGATGTGGATCTGCTTGATGGTCTTGATGAAGATCGTGGTACTGTAGCTGGACGGCTTCGTGGTAGACGTAGGAATGGGAGAAATTGATGTATTTTCGTTTTTAAAGTATGTTTGCACCTTGTTTTTCTATAGAGTAGCTGTTATGTTTTTTAGAATTTTTACTTTACTTATTACTTTCTCTAGCTATCATTTTTACGGTATTAATGTGTATCTTTGTTAGTATCTCTATTGGTGTCGAGTCTTATTTTTGCTACATGTATATTGTTAGGGCATTGTACGGTCAAACCCACTAGCGTTGGTATGTCAAGCTAGTTGTCAGTTTTAGGTGTCAAAACTCAATTCTTGATTTAGCCTACTAGAGTTTAGATTTCAGAATTGGGATATAGACAAAGTAGTGGAGACCTTGAAGACGAAGACTGTGAAGACAAAGAAGACATCAATTATTCTTCATCGATAAAAGGTTAGTAGGAGTTATGACTTTATGGATATTCTTCTATTTCTACTTTCTCTATTCTTTCGAATTAGTCGACTACTTTAGTAGTGATAATAGCGATTGAGATCGTATTCTTGTGTAACGTGGCCTTGTGTCATGACCAGTATTTGATCCCACAAATTACTGTGAGTACAAGAATGTATGAGACA
>JAJJMA010299007.1:0-16938 GCA_023529015.1 Papaver nudicaule
CATGGCTCCTCGACGGTGTGTGTGTGAATCTTGTTTACCTGTAATAGTAACTACGTAAATTTGGGAGTTTGTCACACAATTTTAGTCTTAGTTGTAGTTTCGAAAACCAAAATTTTCAACACATGGTGGTGTTACCATACCCGAAACACTAATGGTGTGTAAAATTCTCATCTATTTAAGGCTTTTTATGTTATCCACTGCAGCAGATTTTCTTAAAGAGACCATTTCAAATCTTCTCACAAACAAAATCACAAACACAACAACTACAACAAAAAAAATTTACATTTCTAGAAAATGGGACGAATGATATGGCAAAAATAGCGATAATAATACCTTAATGAATCTGACAAGTCCACAGCAACGGAATGCACTGAGGATGTCGGATTGAGTCGTCTTCGGCGACAAACCTCCAATGAAAATAGTGTGATTTGCGTTACCAGCCATCCCTTTAACAACTGAAAGCCCCTCAAAAGAAACAACCTCGTTCGAGAACCAACCCAGAAGCCGATACAGGAATGATAGAACTGTATAAGAGCTAGAAAAAGAATCTAGAAAAAGGCTTCTGGTACCGAATAGAAAAGGAGCTGTATAAGAGAATAAAGAGACTCAGCAGTCTCTCTCTGTATTTGAAATTTGAAAAATACTTTCTAATACTTTCTAATTTTAAAAGCATAAATTAAGGCAGTTGCTAAATACCATCCCGATTCAAGCTAAGTACAACCCGCTTTTCAAATTTTAAATATTGTTATTAGTGAGGCTAAAGGCGAGTTTGGTATTGCGGTGAGTTTTATAAAAGTGATTTTCTGTTGTGCTGTGCTGTGCGTTGCTGTGCTGTAGCAGTAGGACGTTTGGTAAATTATAATGTAGAAAGTGCTGCCTGACTAACAAACTGTAAATTCTGTTTGGTAAATTGTAATGTAAAAGTGCTGATGGTGTAGTTAATGACGGAAATAGACATGCTTTAAATTTTTTTTAGAAAGATACAATATAATTATAATAAATTGTATTTTTAATTCTAAAATATTTAAATAAATATAAATGGTGATTATCTTATTTTTAAAGAAAAAAGAGTGAAAAAATTGAAATAGGAAATATAGTAATATGTGCACAATATTCAAGGGTAAAATTTGTCATTTTAGTAAAATAACAAGGCTAAAATGGATAATCAACTAATTAAAATTATGTAGGTCCACAACTTCTGCTTTTACTGCTTTTAAAAGCTACTCCTGAGTAGCTTTTGAAAGCAGGCTAAAATTAAAGTGCTTTTCTCCAAAAGCACTTTGAAATTTTTTTTACCAAACACAATTTTTACCAAAAATTGGTTATAAGTTTGTTACAAAGTGCTTTTGGTGGAAAAAAATCAATCCCAAACGGGGCTTAAGCCACGTCTAAGATTTCTCGAAATAGACTAAGTTGCACCTACAACTAAAATAGAAACTGCAATTTAATGAAACGACACCGCTATTTAATGAAGATCCTATTTTTCACGTAATGACCTCTTTTTTCCTCCTCCAAAAATTATTTTTCAAATTATTTGATTAAGCCACCAATCTGTGGCGAGCTTACAATTTTTATTTTATTTATTTATTTATTTAATGCGAGTGAAGGATTTCTTATTAATGACAACTTAAAGTGTTAGCACAAGAATTCTCCCATTTATTGGCGTAAACAAAACTAGACAAACTAAACTTTGAAAAAGACTAAAAACAGTGTCTTCAATAACACCTCTGTGGCGAGCTTACAATTTCCTTGGATAAAATGGGAAAGAACATTTATCGTTTACTTTGAGCTTACCGAACCGCTCCGTAAAATATTAAATAAGAATATCAACTCCTTATACGGGAGTAGAGTGAGGGCTAAGTGGGAGTTTTTTTAAAAGTTGTGTCGATGACGATATCATTGTAGCATAGTGATAGTGTTATTGGGTGATGATACCAACGACCTACGTTTGCAACTCATTAGCACAAAATTTTTACTAGAAAAAAAAAAAATTATTGGGTGATAATACCAGCGACCTAAGTTCGCAATTGTCGGCACCAAATTCTTAAAATAGAATAAAAAAAGTTGTGTCGACTTAAATAGTGAACACTTAGTAAGCTTTATACTAAGAGCCACAACTTAACCAAGGAGTCTATAAATAGTTTTCAAATTCTAAGAAAGATTACTTTTTTTAGATCGAAAGTACAAAAAGGCTACTGGAGGTAGCAAAAAGAGGAAAAACACTAAAATTATATGGAGCTTGAAAGATTAGTAGAGCCAAATGCTATTTCGTAAAAAAAGATTAAGGATCTGAATTCAATGCCTAAGGCTTTGTCAGTCTTAAAAAATGTTTGTTGTTAAAACATCTTAAATTCCTCATTCCAAATAACCCAAACTACAACGTGAGGGATTATTTTCCAGACTGAACAAGTAGAGTATTGAATAGTATTCCAGCTCTTTGCCAAATCAAAGAAATGAGGTGGGAATGTCCATGAAAGTCTGTAGGAGTTAGCATAGACCAAATAGAGCTTGAAACTTTACAATGCATGAGTATATGATCAGCCATCTCAACAGAATCACCACACATAGAATAACAATCATCTACGAAAGATTACTCCTTACCAGCACATAGCAAAAATCATCCTTCAGCCATATGGAGTTTGGTAATTATCCTATATTACTCCGTGTATCAGTCTTGATTTTTCATTTTTAGCCTTGAATCAAATAAGGGATACAAGTATAGTAATTCAATTCTATCCATGTAGTCATGTAGATTGTACAAAATTTACAACTAACTGAAGCCTCTTAGAAATGGATCGTGCTCATGGAGTCATGCTAAGCTCTTTCCAAGGACTCAATCCTTTTAAACCCTACACGTGTAGCAAGACAAAAAATCATATCCGTCTATCAGTGAACCCTAAGACGAGCAGAATAAGTAGCATATTTATAGATCTCTTGTGCCTCCCTCTTTTGTTATTAGAAAGGAAGGAAGAAACCGAACCCTAAGATAAGAAACCAGCAACACAGTCATGGCATACGATTCAATAGCATCATCAACACCAAAAAAATCATCCTCGCATTATGATTTTCTCTCTCAAAGTAAGATGTTTGGATTCCATCTTGCCATTCTTTCTTTCTTTTTGTCATCCTGTCTTCTGGAGAGCATAAAATGTTTGGATTCAATCTTGCCATTCTTTGTCTTTGTAATCACGTCTTATAGAGTAGTAAGAGGTAGCAAGAAAGAAGAAAATAGATCGTAAAATAGTTTCTAAGAGAATCAGATGCAGAACCATAAGAAGAGTTGATAATAATAATTACTCATTGAAGAAAAACCATGATGATTAAGAAAAAGATTAGTGTATGTTGATGACGAAATCTGTAATTTAGTCACTGCATGATTAGATCCATGTTGTTTCAAATATTAAATTTTTATTTAGTAACCTGTTTAGTTTGTTATTTCATTTGATAGATTAGTTATGGAAGCGGGGAGAAAAAGAAATGTCCACTTGTTGGGTTTTGCTAAGTTGTTTTCATCAATGATAAGATGCATATCTTCTTGTGTAATTAATTGATAGATCATGAGTAAGAGAAGAGGAAGAAATCTTAAAGTGATTGAAGTTATTTGTACTGCATACAAAATCTCTTAAGATTGGATTGGCCTTCAATTGTTGTGTACACTGACCATTGAACTACATAACTTGAACCAAAATCTACCACTTCAACAAACCATTCAATAAAGACATCCAACAATTGAAGATAATGCTATATATCAAGAACAACTCAAATAGTAGTGGAATTCGCAACCTTCTCAGCAAAAATACATAATCATGTTTCAGTAATTCGGGAGACTTCAAAAATTAGCTCAGGTGCTGCGTATCAATTATGTTTGAATATGACTAAGAAATGAGATAATAACCATGAATATGTTGAGCCGGTGGATCGGTACAATAAATCTAGTATCCTGGATATATAGTGTCTGTGAAGCTTGATGGAGAAATGAATGGTCGGCTGCCAGGCCTTGCACTGATAATTTCGGAAATGCTGTAACCAATTGGCCAATGGAATGATAATGCATAATAGGTACTAAGGTAGTTTTGCCTGCATTTGATACACGAGATGTGTGCATGGATTTTACAACCAAAATATTGCATTAAAAATGAAGTCACGAGACGATTTTTTTTATATTGGATTGAGCAAAACTTCTTCAAATAAAAATCATGCTCCATAGATTAAGATGACATGATATCCTCCTACTCAAGAGCAGTGGATCAGCATCCTCTTCAAGGCATTGAGAGATTTAGAAAATGCTTAGATGCTTCCCACGGTCTACTCCAGAGTAAACCCGCTAGTTAAATAAAATCAGTTTGGGTTTCTATCTACTGCGCTCTTGCTAATGGGTCACCGGTGAAGTGTGATTAGAAGAAATCTATAAGATTGTCCTTCATATTTACAAATATTATGATATGTACCGACTCGGTCCAAGATTGAAGCAAAATTTAGCAGATATAGAGAACAAGCGAACAAACTCATCTTTCAATTAAAAATTATCCTGATAAAAACTACTGATCAACACTAGTGAATTCATCAACCTTCTCAATGAAAATATAGTCCTTTCAATTCCTCAGTTTTTCAACTACGTAAATGGGTTCACAGTTCACATGGCTGACACTACCTTCTCACTCAATAATCAACACCTAACTCAAAGACTCATGCTATTAGTATTTGCTCATGCTTGTACGGGCAGCAAATTATACTGTCATAGATTTTGTCATATCCGTTAGATCAAATTCTAAAAATGAATCCAAGGGTATATGCTTAAACCCTAAAGTATATGAGCAGATCTATAACCCCTTATATAAACTCCTCTCCTCCCCTTATATAACATCAGCTGCACCTTCCTCATCTACCAACTCAGCTGCAACAAAACCTTAATCATAGCAAGCAAGTGGATGTTTAAATTCGATAGCATCACCAACAACTGAATTAATTAAAACAGTTATTAGCGTTATGATGTTTCCTTTCAAGTTGTTAATTTTACTTTTGAACCATGGGGATTTAACTCTCTTTCAAGTTTTTTTTGCTATCGATTTCAGGAAGATGGTAGAACCACGAGAGATGCTGAAGATGTTTTTTAAGAGGGTTATTTGATGGAGTGAGTTAGATCTACAATTTTATAAAATCTCTTAGCTTTTAAATCATTTCTCTTAGCTTTTTATGGAAGACTCACCTGCACAAGAACTGAATTTGCAAGGTTGATTAGTGATTTGTAAGCTGATTGTTGTACTCCCACTATTTCTTCAATAAATATTGTATTTGTTACATTTACCCGAAAAAACCAAAAGAAAATTATGAAGTGTGATCAACACTAGCCTACAGGCAACAAGTCTCACTGAGCTTATAATTTTTGCACCAACTACATAATTCCTCAGACTATCATAATTCCTACCCTTTAGCACCACAAGTAGATCAAGAACATATCACAACTGTCAATAATACATATGTAGGTCAGCAATTTCCGTCAGGTAAATACATAGATCACAACTCACTGGTAGTAGTTGATACCTTTTGGCAAACTTCATTACCAGATGGCGGAGTGTGGTATTTGACCCACATTAACTTGGGAGCTTAGTTTGGGTATGTTTGTTTTGTTCTTTTGTGCTGTGTTTTCGCCTATTCTTAGGTCTTTTCCCAGTCGGTTGTAAGCAAGGGTTCCTCGCTTTTGTTTTTCTCGTTTATTTATAAAGTTCTATTTTACCGTTCCCAAAAAATAAAAATAATTGCACTCTCATTACGTGAACCAGTTATACCAACAACATTAACATATTAAGTGAACAAGTTCTGCCATTTACGGTTTCTTTTTTTCCCTTCATTTCGTTCATCTAATTTCCCAATGTACAATCTGGATGAGTAACATCCACTGCATGATTAATGTATTTTGATTGATATATAGCAGTTTTGTTCTATGAAAATGGGTTCACAATTCACATTACCTTCTCACTCAATAATCAACACCAAATTCATAGACTCATGCTAGTATTGGCTCATACCGTCAACAAATTCTAGACGGTCATAGATTTTTTTATATCCGTCTGATCAAAATCTATTCAACGGTAAACCAACCGAAAACCAACTGAATCTATTAATCAGATCTGCACTTTCTTCATATGAGTTTGCAATTACAGTGAATGTCAAAAGTGTAGATGCTGAAACATAACAACACCTGAAGCAAGAACTTCAATACTCATCTCGTTTAAAAGGGATGAATGAAAATAGAAGTGAAAGAAAACTGTAATAGAAAGAAACTTTATCAATTCATATTAATTAATATACGTATTGAACAAATAGTAGGAATAGAATCAAAAATTACAAATGTTCTTCATATCAAAAATTAAAAAATAAAACTTGCAGATTCAGTTCTTGTCCTTGTTAGTCCTAAGCAAATGTAAGCTGCCACTTCTCTTTACAAGGAATTCTTATGTACCCAGCTATCAGATCTCATAATCTTGAGAATAAACCTAAAACGAACGAGAAACATCACCAATTTAACTCACTTAATATGAAACTCGATTCACCGCTTCCTTTCTCTAATGAAATCCGTACTAATATCTCGTTCAAAATTACAAACTAAACATCATGGCAAGATCATGAAGTAGAATGTATTTCACCAAAAAAAAATAAAAAAATGGGAGAATACCACTGTTCAACATAAACTGATATTTTGAGAGGAAAAATCATAACGCTAATAGCATTAGTTATTAAACCACCACTTTTTTCTGCCATAGAAGAGACTTTCGAGGGTGTTGTTGTTGTTTGTATTTAGGAGTGGATTCATTTATAAAGGGATAGAGTAGAGATCTGCCAGTTTAGTAATTTTAGGGTTTACATATAATCCTCGATTTTAGTTTTATTGTATGATGATCTAACGGCTGTAACGTAAGAATGCAGCACTGAGCTAGGGCATCAGAATTGTGGGTTTCGGCCTTTGGGCTTGTTGCCTCATAAAGACTAACTAAATTACCGATGTTGAGATTTGGGGCAGCATCTACTTCTCTATCCTTGTTGACCATTCATGAGTTCGAGGAATTATCATTTCTTAGTCCTCTTCGCACAAAATTAATTGACTTACCATCGCTCTTGGAGGCATCAAAGACGCATATCATCAATTGCATTGGGTAGACTTGATGATACTAGCTAGCTCCATTTCTTTTTTCATTTATGCACCTTACCGACAGCCCGGAAAAACTAAAACTCCGTCTTGTTATGGACGTTGTGATGGTGCTGATACTAGTACTCAATACTCTTGGAGAAGATGTTTCTGTAATTCTGCTGGTCATTGATGTCCAGCTGGTAATAATCACTCTTTTTGTGGCCATCGAATAGGGGATGAAGTTGGAACCAATGGCTAAGTGCAAAGCTCGTTCAAGCCCGACGTAATAAAATTTGCTTGAATACTTTCCTTTGCGAGATTGTTGTTACACCAAGGATGACACTTTCAATTCTTTTTGTTGCCAGCACAAATTAAATTTGAAAATTCACTTAATTGAGCTTATAGCATTGAGAAATACCTCACCCCCATTCATAACGGGCATTTCATAATCCATCAAGATTACACTGAATGTAGATGTTGCCTTAAAGTATTATTTCGAATACTGCATAGGTTGCCTTATCAATTGCGAACATAAGATTGAGATGTTGCGTCAGCAGAAAGTGAACACAATGCCCTTCGACTAGCATCTGTCTCCGCAACTACAACCGTTCAAGAAAACTGCCAGCCAGAATGAGATCCTGTAGTTTTGTTTGTTATCTGATCACGAAAAAGCTTGTGAAACTTACTTTTCATTAGCATAAGCGATTGCTTCGGAGAGCACTTCAAAAATAATGCATGCACACCCTTTAGAGAGTAATAGTACTAGTATCGATGAGGGTTGAAATCTACTTCTTGAAATCTCAACTAAGTGTCCTTCTAGAACATATACCGAATTGCAATAAGAAGTTAAGGGTGACAAACACGCATCCATTACGGAGGTAGATTTTCCAATACTAGTATAAACTATAAAGCATTATGATGGACTTTTTCACGAGTGAGAAATCACTCCAGCCTATCATAGAGATTTTAAGCAACCCTTAGAGATTCGGATGCAAACAATGAACGTACATTAACAACTTGGTGAAACCCCAAGCCAGTCATAATTTCAATACAACATTTATCTGCTACGTTCTTATTGCACAACATTTATCAATACAAAGTCTGATCGTAGAGATTCAGTTAACACAACTAATACAATGAAGATCGCACATTAACAACTTGGTAAAACCCAAGTCAGATAAAATTCCAATTTCTCCTCTTCCATTACTCACTCATCCATCAACAATTGAACCATAAAGAGCATCATAATGAATACCAGAATCCAAAAAGATTAGTGCAAAGACAAAATTACAAATTTCATCATAATTAGTCTTCGACACAGTCCATGAATATTTGAAAATCATACATGGAGCTATCTTGAATGTTTGAACATAGACAATCATACATAATACAATCTTTTCATCTTTACGTACATCTAAAACTTTTTACTTGCATAAAATCTTGTGTTGGGATACGAAAAGCATGGCATATGATCCTATCAACCAGATCGCCGAAAATCTACAGCTATGAAAAGTTGAGAGATAGATGAAATCTAATGTTACATTTCTGAGAGGAAATATCATAACGCCAATATATATTTTGTTGATAATAATGCTCTATTGAATCATCTGCCATGAGTTTTCTGCTGGTGGTGAGATGTATCTGTTGTTGCTCGGTTGATGATAAGCATAATGATGTTGTTTCTGGAGTTAGGTTTTGCTTTCTGTCTCTCCTCAAACGGAACGATGGAGGCAGCACAAATTGGATCTACATGTAGTAGAAAGCTATCTATATAAAGGGTTAGACACTTAGGGTTACCTTACCATTGACCGGCATACCTAACGTGGACTGTTATAACTATTGTCTTCGATGCTTTGTCCGACTATCATTTGAGTTTAGATGAATTTGTGCACGAGCAATCAAATTTACGGTTAAGCAAACCTAATATCAAAATGTTAAGACCTAGCCAGTCATAATCCGAATCGAATTGTCCCCCATGGTATGGTATTGAGCTAACGCCATAATTGCACACAGCATCGCCCAAGATTCGATCGAGCAAATAGCCAATGCGTATATGGCAAGCATATGGCTAATGCTGAAGGTGGTGCAAGCATAACTTGAGATTGATTGGTAGTTTTAATCAATTTTAGATTTAATTTTAGTATTCATAATATAGTTGACTGTTTTCATGGGCTGTTATGGCCATCAGAAAGGTTTCATCACTGGGTGGGTTATTGGAGGGAAAAGAGTAAAGGTGATCATGCTGGATCTGTAGGTACCAGAAATCTGAGGGACACGTGGCGTCATCCTAGGGGTGGTAGTAAGTTAGTGAATACACCGGGAGGTATGGGATAATCCCTAAAAGTAACTGACCGCACCCCGCTTAAGGATTAGACACGTGTAAAGTGTGACAGGCTAAAGCACGGGTTAGGTTGAGGGTACTACAGAGGCATTAAATGCCAAGTCAGATAGAGGAATACAGCTGTTTAGCACCAGTCAAACTTAGGGTTGCACTTGGTTTGCGGTCAAACAGTCTGGAACCTACAAGACTGAGGATATCCTCTGGAAGGTCCCATTGGGGACCGGCCTCAGAGGATACTCTCAGAGAAGATACGGTACGAGAAGAACTAAAAGGAGTCATATTCTGGAAGATGCGCTACAAAGGGGATTCTGAGAGATAACATAACTAGAAGATCGAAGGCCAGAGGCTATACGATGTCTAAGGAAGGCTCAGAGATACCTCTGGGAGGTATCTCAGAAGACTGACGTCCAGAAGGAAAGACTCCCAAAAGGGGTTGTGTATCTCGAGGAATAAATAGAAGTAGTTTAGTTTCCATAGCCCTTGTAACACTAGAATATGTACTACCTAACCTTCTTGCCTATAAATACCTAGCTCTTTAGGAGATAGAGAACCAAGTTAGAACTCACAAGGGAAAACCTAGGAGACCGGATACGACATCCTACAACTAGGTTTGAGTCTTGTGAAGTGTGAACTTGAAGAAGACTTGAAGACAGTAGATCAAGACTTGAAGACAGTAGATCAAGACTATTTAGTTAATTGTGAAGGTAGCTAACATTGTAACCACACTCATGATTAATGAAATACCAAGGATGTAAGCCTCCACCGTGAGGAAGAACCTTGTTAAAAAACATGCTTGTGTCTTGATTCTTTTACTTTTCTTGCATTTACTATGTTTGATTGTCTTTACTTTATCTTAGATGCGTTTGTACTTAAGTGTTCTTGAGTAGTTCTTCATCTTGGACCATTGGGTGTGATCTCAGAGATATCTAGACTCACATTTTGGTGCTAGAAACAGGGACTAGGTAAAGGATTTATCCTTCCTGGTGTGTTTTTCAAAGCTTTTCTTATCTGTCTCTTAACCAAACCTTTGCTGTGAGGAAGAAAAGCTCCTGGATCTCATAGATCTCACAAGGAAAGCTTAGTATTCTTAGTAAAGGTGAGACCTTTTATGCTTTTAAGTGTTAAAAGTTCCTTCATTACTTGTTGTTTGCGAAAAATCCTTTGTTTTCTTTACAAAAACTTGATTTTTTGCAAAAACCTAGCCTTTATCTTCATAAAGGTTAGACCTTTGAACTCAGATCTTGTTTTCAAAGCATAAACAAAACTCTTGCTGTTGATTTCTGCCAACAGTAGACTTATTTGGATCTGGTTTTTTCTTCAAAAAACACCATTAATGGAGGGTAGAGGGTTTTTCTGAAAAGGTTCTCACTGAAAAGTACTGCTTGTACTGTCTTTTTTGTTTTCGCAGACTGCTGATGTCACCAACATCACTCTCAAACAAAACCTGACAGCCCAACTACCCAGTTTTAACTTATCCAGTCCTTTCTCTGTCCCTTTCTGTAATAGTTTTCAAAATATTTTGAAAAGGTGTACGGATTTCTTGGATCTCTGAAACTGTCAGATTACAACTAGCACTTGTGGAGTTACTCTCTGACAAGAAGGTTATATCTTGATTTTGCTTTTCAGGAGAAGATGAAGACTGCTAGTGCCACAGACTCTGGAAGGGACCCTCCGAGGAGGACAACCAGAAGTGGATTGCAGGGGACGGACCGTGAAGTCCCAGAGGATATTGTCGCCTCTGGAGAAAGTGCACCACCAGGTTTTCCAGCAAGGGTGCCTCAGAATACCAGCAATGGGATTCTGGGAAAGACCACCAATACTGTAGGAAAAGAACCTGGGGCACAAAAGAAGAAGGGTACTGCTAGTAGCATACCTGTGAAGACCAAACCTTTGACAGAGGTTTATCACAAGAAGCCCCCTCAGAAAGATCTTGCCTCAGAAGCAACGACTATGAGGGCGGGAGTTGACTCTCAGAGAGAAGAAGAGGACTTGGACCTGCACACGACAGACTCCAACAGTTCTACTGAGGCCTCTCTGGAGGGAGACAATCGAATCATCGACGCTCTCAACGGACTTCCCAGAGGGAAGGTCCCAGAGAAAGGTCGAGAAGATACCTCTGAGAAAGGTGGACCTTCCAGAAAGGTTACAATAGTCTCAGAGAAACAACATGAAGGTACCTCTGGGAAGGGTGAGTCCTCCAGAGGAGCAAAGAAAACCTCCAGAGCAAATGGCCATTCTGGAGTTGATAAAGTCACCCAGAGGGTGAGGCCAACTCGTGCCGAGAGGGGTAAGTCTGTGGTCAGAAACCCAGAATCCACCCCAGAGGACACTCAGAGAGCAAGAAGAAACAAGGTCAGAGCTCTGAAGCGGAAGATTCGTAAGCTCTCTGAGGCTAACAAGAAGCTAAGACAAGAAAAGGTCGTGATTACTGACAGTGACTCATCTAATTCCTCAGACGAGGAGGAAGAAGATAGGAGGAACTTAAAGTATAAGAGACCCAGAGATGATCCAGTCACTGAAGTGATTTCGGACGACACCTCGGACGATGATTCTGAGGAAGGCTATGCCGAGCCATCTCTGACAGACATCCTGGCGGCCCGAGAAAAGAAAATTCGGGAGCTGGAAGAAGAGGTTAATCTCAGGAAAGCCATAGCAGCAAGTATTGAGGACAAACCAGAACTTATCAGAAAGGAGGGCAAACGATTGGCAGAGGTAATGGAAGACGCTAAGCGCTCACCTTTCACCTCAGAAATCAATGCTCTCCCTATACCCAAACGGTGTACATTGAACTTCCAGAACAAGTTTGATGGCACGGGTGATGCTATCCAACACATAAAGGATTATGAAATGGCTCTAATGCCATGGCAAGATCGACAAGGGGTTATGTGTAAATTCTTTCCAGGGAGCCTCAAAGAGGAAGCGTTAACTTGGTTCAACTCCTTAGAAAAGGGAAAGATCAAGTCGTACGGACATCTTCAAGAGGTCTTTCTAGAGAATTACATGCATAACAGCAAGGTCAAACCCGGGATTGAGCGACTATTTGTCCTCAAAAGAGGAAGGGGAGAATCCCTCAGAAGCCTAGTTGACCGGTGGAGGAAACTATGCGCTGAGATAGGGAAGGTCCCAGCAGCCTATGCTATCCTTGGTTTCAAGAATTCTCTAAACTGACCCTCTCTTCGTCAAGCTATGGAACGAGACTCCACATAATCTGGGAGACCTCAGAAGAATCCAGGAGGAGTTCATAGCACTAGAAGAGACGCAGGATGGCACTTACGACAAGCTGCTCTCTGGGAACATGAGTAGAGGAGCAAACGTGGTAGAACCACATCCCCAGGTCACTCATTCCCAACCTCCTGCTGCGGTCCCCACTTCTCAGAACAAGAGAAACAAGTCCAGAGAATTCAGAGGCAAAAGATCAGCTAAGGACAACAAAAAGCGGGATTTTGACGACGCCACTTACACTAGATTCAACGTTCCAAGGTCCACCATTTACAAGGAAATCAAGGGCAAGCTTCCCTTTGAGGATCCTATTGGAAAGGGCATCCAACCTGACTATTGCAAGAACAGTAAGGATTACTGTGAAGTGCATGGGTGGAACGGCCACTCTCTTGACAAGTGCAGGCACTTAAGGAGAGAGCTGGAGAAGTTAGTAAGTAGTGGAGAACTCAAGAAGTATATTGCCAAAGATTCTGGGAACACCCAGAAGGCAGTAGAGAAGATATTCAGAGTTGAGATGCCCAGAGAGGCACAACACCTCAACTGCAACATTATTACCCATTCTGTAGAATTGCCCTCAGAATCATCTCTGGGGCAACACTCTCTGGAGAGAATCCATAAGAGAAATGCAAATGGGGAAGAAATATTCAGCATGGCTCTAGAACTCCCCATGGAGGAATGGATGAAAAGACCAATTTCATTCTCAGCTTCTGAGGTGCCCCAGAACGAGAAGACTCACAACGATCCTCTGGTAGTTACCATGATGATTGGGCAGTGGGGCATCCCAAAAATTCTGGTGGATGGAGGAAGCTCTGTGGAAATCTTGTTCTACAGCACATTCGTGAAGATGGGTCTAAAGGATGAATGCCTAATCCCTTCAACCTACATGGTATATGGATTCAACGGATCTTCCACTAAGCCCAAATGAGAAATAACCCTAGAAGTACACGCTGGAAAAATCATCACCTCTACGACTTTCTGTGTAGTTGACGTTGTTTCACCCTACTCTGCCATCATGGGCAGATGGTGGATTCATGGTATTAAGGGAGTTGCTTCCACTTACCATCAACGGCTACGATTCCCCACCCCAGAGGGAATAGCTGAGATCATGGGAGACCCCAGAGAAGCTAGATACTGCTCAGAAGTAGACGTGAGAAACTGTGTGGAAAAGGTTAACACTCCCAGAAATTCCAAGAAGAGGATTCTGGAACAGGAATGCCAGAAGGAAATTGATGAATTCATCGAATGTTCCACCTCCGCAAGGATAATGCGTCAAGCAATCAACAAAAACAAGGGACGAGGGGACAGAGAAGAGGAAGAGGCCATTAGGCTAGCTTTCCTAGAATCAATGGTCCAGAAACTCAAAGAAAAGACTGTCCACCAGGTCTCTGAGGATACCCAGATGGCTGATGCCTCTGGAAAGTTATAGCAATCAAAGGCTCAGACTGAATTAGGCCCCCAGAAGCCTGTATTCTACACGTCTGAGCCGACAAAGGAAGTGAATATAGGAGGCCCAGACACACCAAAAATGGTTAAAATTGGGACGCTCCTAGATCCTGACCTTGAAAAGAACTCGTAGGGATCTTGATGAGATATGTCGACGTATTTGCATGGAAGATGGAAGACATGCCGGGAATCGATCCCGAATTGTGCCTCAAACATCTGGGAATCCCAACAGACATAAGCCATCATCATCTCCGAATCCATCCAGGTGTCAAACCTGTGAGACAGAAAATTCGAAAGATAGCCCCAGTATATCAGGAAGCAGTCCAGAAGGAGCTTCAGAAGATGGAAAAGGCTGGAATCATTCGGGAGGTGCAGTACCCACTGTGGATCTCCAACATGGTACTTGTCCCGAAGAAAAACAACACTGGGGTACGAATATGCATCGACTTTAGTGATCTAAATAAGGCATGCCCCAAGGACAGCTTCCCACTCCCGAGCATAGATCAATTAGTTGATGCTACCTCTGGGAATGAGCTGTTATCATTCATGGATGGTTATTCTGGCTATATCCAAATCCCTCTGGCACCGGAAGATGAGGAGCATACTGCATTTCTCAAATATTAATATTTTTGGGTTACCACATTAAATTGGTGCATTTTAGTCCAAAAGATATAGAGTATCTTTTACATATTTAAAACAATTTTTTTTTTCCTTTGGAATGATTATTTTCAAATGATTTTAATTTATCCTTAAAAATATTTTATGATTTTTTTAAAATATTATCCTTAAAATTTATAGGATTTTCTATGATATCAGATTTTCCATTATTCTTTCAATTTAAGGAATATTTCCAATAATATTAGATTCGTATTTTTTTGGAAAGTGTTTGTATCTTTTTATTTTTTCTTGTCAGTTATTGTGTTAGAAAATTTATGGTTTTTTTTCGATGATTAACTAATCGGGAAAATTAGCTAAGGATTTCTTCTTCTCTACTATTTTGTTTTAACGATTTTTTTTAATGATTAGTATTTTGACTATTTGACAGGATTAATAATCAATTTTTCTGTGGATTGCGGAGGAAGATGAACATTTTTATTAATCACATCAACATCTATAACTCTAGGTATTCTGATTTAAATTTTATTCCCTGCACCAAATTTGATTAGCAATTTATTTTAATTTCATCTTGATAGTCTGGAATTGTAATTAGGATTAGTGTAATCATAAAAAGTGTAATTGGACTTTGGACATTTTCTAATTTTGATGACAATTTTTTAATTTGGTCATGAAAAATATATATGTTGATGTGATTTCCTTGATTTAATTGTTTCCAATTTTTTAAATAATATTGCCCGTTTTTGTTTTAGTATTAAATCAAGATTTATGAGAAATTATCATATTGAGATTTTATGTGATCAGATATATTAGATACTATCATATATTGAGATATAATGTGAGATTTTAAAATAAGTTGGAAAGTTTTAAATATATATTAATTATTTTCAATTTTAAAATAATATGACCCGTTTTTTTCTTTTGCTATTAAATTAAGATTTATGAGATTTTATTATATTGAGATTTTGTGTGAGATATATTATATACCATCATATATTGAGATTATAATGTGAAATTTTAAAATAAGTTGGAAAGTTTTTGGTGGGGCCAGAATGGAAAGTTTTAAATATATATGTTAATGTGATTTCGTTGATTTAATTATTTCCAATTTTAAAATAATATGACCCGTTTTTTCTTTTGCTATTAAATTAAGATTTATGAGATTTTATTATATTGAGATTTTATGTGAGATATATTATATAGCATCATATATTGTGAAATTTTAAAATAAGTTGGAAAGTTTTTGGTGGGGCCAGAATCAACCAGAAGCTCCGGTGAATGTGAGCAATTAAAAAAACTCTGTTATTATATATATAAATAATTCTCGTGCTAACATTTAACACCAGCACCAATAAAGAGGTATTTCTCGATATTTAGACAAACAATATTCATGATCCTACAAACTGGATCTATGTTGACTCAGGTTTGGTGGCTTACCACAGTCAATAGCTCTCCAACCACCATTTTTCGTGCAACAAGGCATGAGAAGCTTACACATTGCAACCAGGGACGGAAAATCACAATAAAACTTTGGAAATTCCCTCATTTACTAGCACGACTGGAATTCGTTTGAAGCTTGAGAACCCATTTCACAAGCATCAGGCACAAATTCCCCATGGTTGTGTGTGCTACCTGTTCACTTTATGTAATGTAATTTCCAAAACCCAGTGCGGATAGACAACTCTGCCGTTAGTCCCTACCTTAAAGCATCGTCTGTGAGCCACAACCAGTAAAATTAGAATTCTCCTTCCATATCCGAGCCTAAGGGCTTCAAAAAAAGTTGAATTAATATTCATATGCAGTAAATTGCTCCTACAAAAGAAGTGTTACCCAAAGAATGGTACAGCAAAAGTACAAAACTGCAAGCAGCTTCAAAGAGAACTAGTGCAATAAGAAACACCAACTTGATGAAATTACTCCTACAACCTAGAAGGCCAAAAAAAATGAACAATGCGTAATTTAGACTGAAGAAAAATGCAGAACTGCATGTTCTGCAAAATAGCTCGTATCAGGGAGCAGTGCTCGATATTAAAACATAAGACATACTATAAAAGATCAGTTAGGACCGATTCATGTTGCTTTGCTATAATTCGTTCTTTCGCCTCCAGCTGGGTATTTACGATAGTTTGACTTGCAATTAGCTTTTGCTCCACTTCAGCAGCATGTTTCTCAGCAGCCAACAACTGCACCTTCA
>JAJJMA010299018.1:0-12021 GCA_023529015.1 Papaver nudicaule
AAATAAACAAGCAAGCTAACAAAAGCATTCATTTGGGAAGCACATTATAAACATGAAGCAAACTTCTAGAATAAAGCAACAAAAAGAAAATAACTAACAAAACAAGATACTCCGAAGACACTAGCATAAGAAAAACTAAATTTAACCTCTCATATTTCTACGCCTATTCCGAAGTCGTCCAGCAACGGTACCTCGATCTTCGTCAAGGCCCTCGAGCAAATCTACATCGATGATTGGAACGCCAGCAGGAACAACGGCAGCATCTTCTTCCCAGAAAACAACCTCTGGAATAAATTCCTCTTCAGCAGCGACTTGCTCATCAACCAAAGGAGCGACGGCAGGAACAGAGGGATTCACGTCATTAATTTCTTCTTTTACTTCAGCTTTCACATTCACCTCATCATCAGGAAAGACAAGACCATCCTTAAGCATCGGCAAAATCTCTTCGCTATGGCGGCGGAGAAATGATCTAGTTTCATACATACGGCAGTCATAGGGCGAACCACCGTCTTCCATCATCCTCTGCTCCCTTTTCCTCTCATCACTCTCAATAAGATTACTAAACAGATGAATCACCTTGTCAGAATTACTTTCCCTCCTCGAAGAGCTAGCATTAGCAAAATCGGCTTCCATCTCCATTATTATGTGAATCTGTTCTCTACGGCTCATTGGGTCCATCTCACCACTTCCTTCCTCCATGGGAGCTTTTCCTCTGTCAGCCATTACTCCTTCAAAAGATGATAGAACACAAAAGGGGGGAAGAAAGGAAGAAAAGAATGTCAGACAAAAAATCAAACAGGTAGTTACCAGTAACAACAAAAAGCAAACCTCGCCTTTTATACTACAGTTTAGGAAACCACCTAATCGACGAGTCTAATCAATGAACAGACGTGATAATTTCGATTCCTTTGAATAACGCACCAATACTTCAAAACGCATAACTATACGTTATCCAATAAAGTAACCGCACCTTTCGCAAGTCCCCACGTTGCCGTTCAAAATTCCAAAACCGTAAAGAAACTAATTGATAACACCATTCAAAACTGCTAACACCCACGTGTCAACCTTAGCATCAGAGGGTTGGTAAAGCCAAAATAATCGAAGCACAAATAAGCGTTAACGAAGGCAACATACAAGGCAACGAAGTACGGCCGAGGGCGAAGCCCAACAAAGCACCATCCCGAAACAATAAACACCTAAGAATCGCAGACAAATGCGTACGAAAAATCATCGTTAAGTAGCAGGAAAAGCATGCAACGGAATTAATTGACGCCATGTCAGCAAGAGGCAATTCTCATAACCACCGCCACGACTCCGAGGAGAAACCGAATCAACGTAGAAATATTTAAACAAAGACACGCCCAAACTAGAGAACTTCACACAGAGCGAAACCTCATGCAAGCAATAACTCAGGAGAGGAAGTAATAATGGCATCCTTTGAATACAGCCTCGATCAAAATCAAAGCCCCGGCTCGCGGAAGAGGCACAAATGCCATCGAAGGAAAAAGGCTGTAAACGCCGAGGCACAAATGCCATCGAAAGAAAAAGGCTGTAAACGCCGAGGCAAAAAAACGCCACCAAACAAAAAAGACCTCGTTTAGAAGGCACAGAGCTGATGCTCATATAATTCGTAAGGGCCCTACGAATTATATGACACGGTCCTCTACCCGCAAGACACCATGTTAGCAGTGAACACTTTGAATCAAGGCTAAAAGCTGATGATGCATAAGTACTCACTACCAAACGGCCACGAGGACTTCGCGTTCTCGGCCACGAGGACTTCGCGTTCTCGGGCGCCGAAGGGAAGATGGAACCCCGAGGCAGCTGTTTCGTCCTCAAAATCTACGACGAAATACGCAGCCAAGGGACCCTTTATAAAAATTCAAGCCTCAAAAAGGTGAGGTACACAAGATTTAGAGGGGTCAAGCTTTAGGCCGCGATAAGAGAAAAGTACCATGTCTAAGCTCCAGCTTTGACCGGCATTCCCCCATCGTGTTACTTTATTATTGAGAAACGGGGTATCCATTCCATACATTTACTTAGGCTAAAGGTAGCTAGGGCACCTCCATGCCCTCTGAGGAAGATAAATAAATATCTTCGGCGCCTACTTAACGTATTAAGGAAACATGGATACCAACGCAATCAATAGCCAGTGTTTTTCTTGAAACCAGTGCGAGTAACTCAAAGCCTTTGGGAGGGGTGATCCGTATGCCCCCACTAGCGTTGTAACTTTCTCCTACATCGAAGTAAGCCCCGAAGTTGCACCTTGAGAAGCCATACGAACCATTTACAGGCTACTTTCAAAACCGTTCGACAAAAAGCAAGGCACAAAACAGAAAAATAGCAAAAAGAAGAAGAATGGTATTAAGAAAGAGAGAAAAGCAACAAGTGCTATTCAGTACACAAAATAGCTACAAGTCATCAAAAGTTAGAAGAAACAAACTTCCTATTTTACAAGATATCCTCGCACAGGATCATCAAAACTACAAGAAAAACACTCTAGGGATTTTCTCGGGATGAAGCCGCAAGATCACTGTCATTCCTTTTAAACAAAGACAAAACCTGGGAAGCCACAATACTGTTAAAGTTCATCCACGGGATTTCGAACCTCGGCAGTAACCTCGGAGCTTTTACCAGAAGCATCAATGCAATCTACCTCCTTCGGCTCGCCGCCAAAAAGCTCGTCACCTACCTTCGCACTCCCATCACCCCCTTTCTCCCCTTCTGGTTCTTCACTAATACTTTCATCGATTACACCTAGCTCCCGAGAGTCAAAACCATCATCCTTTTGCTCCACATTGATAGCTTCATGACCCTCAATCCCCAACCCACCATCAGCATTGTCTTCTGCTGCCTGCAAATCTTCGGCTAGCCTCACTTTTCGCAACTCAGAAATTATCAACTTAGCCTCGCTGGTTGAAATAATATCTTTATCAGACTCAAGTTCAACATCTGGATCCTCCAAACCATCAAAATAATAGGGTGGTTGAATACCCATACTCCTGCACAGGTATCGGGCATGGCCACGACTAAACAAAGAGGTGCGCTTCCCCTCCCCTGCGATATGGTTCTTCAACGAAGAGATCTCGGCATCCTTTTCATCACACAAACTAAGAGCCGAACGCAACTCCTCGTCAAGCTTCGAAGCTCGTTCTCTTTGAACATCAGCATCTTGCTTAAAGGTGTCTCGCTCGGACACGGCAATCTTAAGGCGATTCTCTAGCCCCTTCACCTCTTTCGTGAGATTTTTCTTCTCTTGCCGTAAGAGACGGATGTCCTCGCTAAATTGAGCAACCTCCAAACCTTGGGTACCAGCAAGGTCAAGCAAAAACTGTCCATGGTATTTTTGCTGAAAGCAAGAAACAAGAAACATCAACAAACAACATACAAAAAACATGCAGACAAGCGAAAACAACAAAGAGGCATACTCACAGCTTCCACGAATGACTGGTGGTAGGAGGGTGCAGAGGCAACAAAATCTTTGTCCAAAGAACCGGAAAAAGCTCGGGCAAGAAATCTAGTCACGGAAGGGTCTAAAGGGTGATTTTGATGATCCCTCGAATGCACCCTCAACAGACTGGCCAGGTTATCAGCACGAGGATTACGACATGAGTTCGTTATCCGCCTCTCCGAACCTAAACTCGAACACTGAGTGACCGCGATAGGAATCGAAGGAACATTTGCACCCGATGCAAAGGAACCCAAAGTGGTACCAATATTGGACCCATACTGATTTAAATGCATTTCTGGTTGGTCAGAATGAGAAGTTTCGCCATCAAAAGAAGAACGTCCCTGCGAAGGTACCACAGTTTGGGAGTTCGGCACCCCAGCTGCTCCGCGGCTAAGATTCACTCCCGTCGGAGTCCTATCATCTTCGGTCTCCTCATCATCCGAACTAACAATAAACCTACGCGGTTGTCTTCGAGTAACAGCTTCGGCTGCAGGACTAATTGCATTCGCGTTTTTTCTCTTCGTAGCCCTGGTTTTCCTCCTTTTTCGATTCGGTTCATGAAGGGATAAATTCGCAGTATCACCACTATCGACCAACACATCACTCTGCTGACAAGCGGCCAATTTATCAGGTTCTAAACAGAGGCAAATATCCATACCTAACGCATAGCTGAGGCAGGAAGTGTTTATCACCTGATTAATTTCCCCCTTCTCAGCAGGCGCCGACTTTGAAGACCTTTTTCTCTTCCTCGGAACATCACTTTCGTCCGAAGCTTCTTGACTTTTTGCCTTCGCTAGCTCCGCCTTCTGAAAACCAAACAGAATATGGGTGAGAGTAAACCTCCAAAAAGAGAATAAACAAAGAAATTCCAAAATTACACCTTACCCTCTTTTTGGCTTGGGCAATCTTTTCCTGAGATTTGGCACGCTCTTTCTCGGAGAAGAAAATACTATAGAAATTAACAATGGGGAGATTATGTTCAGCTTCAAACTTCTTACGCTCGACTTTCTTTTTCTCATCTTCGTAGCCATATAAGACAGGGCCTTCGATGAGTATAGGCTTTGTAAACCACACCTCATCGCTAGAGTGGCGAAGAAGTGTATTCTTTTTGGACCCCGAAAGATCCACATCGCCAAGAGGATGAGAAGAATCGGCTATTTTGCCTAGACTCACACTCCAGGGAGCTTTCTCTTTGGATAAAGATTTCTCCACCTTGTAACATTTGAAGAAATTTTCTACGGACCAGTATTCAGGAGAATGTTGGAGTTCCCTGGGAAGCTTTTCATAGTAATATGACCTACCCTCCGAGCGAGCAACCCACTCACTGATGACTCTAATAGAGTTCCCATTCAATTGCATCACTCCGCAGGGAGGACTAATTTTGGAATAAATCATATAAAAAAGAGGGTTGGATGGATTATATAAAGGAATGGGAAGTCCGGCGCCGAGTTGCTCGCCGGAAACGATTAATCTTCTGTCACCGCACTTTTGAGCAGCAAGCAATTCTGGGGATATAATTTTCTTTCCCAAACTTTCGCAGGAAAAAAGAGACGAATTGAATCCATAGATACGAGCCCTTTCTTCCCATCCCATCTTCTGGGGATCTACCAATTTATAGGGTAGTACCTTAATAACAGAAGTGTCTGAAGAAGTAATTGCAGAGGCATCGGCGGCAGCCTGCAACAAAAAGAAAGTTTAAAAAAGGGAAGGAGATCAAACCAAAGCGACGACAACAAAATTCAAAAACTCACCATAATTTCAGAAAAATACAGGATAGAGAAAGATTCAATCACTTCGGAAAATAATACAGAAAAGAGAAGAGAGAGGGAAGAAGAGGCGACAAAACGAGTTTAAATAGAGAGAGATCAAACCTATGCAGCAAGTGACAGGTCAAAGAAAGGTAAAGGTATCGAAAGGCACGCGAAGGTACGTGTGTCAGTCAGAAATTAAGGCAAGGACACGTGTCGAAGAAGGCGAAGCGCCAGGGGTTTTCTTCTCCAAACTCCTTCGATTTTTGGATAAGAAAAGAGGCAAACTGTAAGGGGTAAAACCCCTCGGAACACGTGTCTCGCACCACATAAACCAAACTACGCCGAGAAAATCCGCAGCGAGATCTCGGATCAACATAAAGAAGAAGCAGTCACATATGAACGAAGTGGAGACTCGGAGAGGAGGGGCTTCGGATCACGACGAGGGACCGAAGCCTCAGACTCAGCCTCGGAATGACAGCGAATAAACCGCCTTACTCGACAGGGGCTGACACCACCACGATTGAGTCGTTTGTCCTTATTAGCTGTAAACCACCCAAGCTCGGCCTATATAAGGCGAGCTTGGGAAACGTTGTAAGGGTTGGATTCTGGTTTGGTTGAGTCTAAGCGACAAGAGAGAGATTAGGTCTGTAATATCCTCTGGTTCCTTAGGGTTATATTCTTGTAATCACAACATCAAATACATATAAATCTTCTTATACTTTGCCTTTATTGTTATAAGTTTGAGTCTTTCATTACTGTTCAAAGTACCTTCGGTTCTGTTCTTATGGTCTTCGCACCACTGAATCTCAACTGATTACTGTATGTATGAGTAGATCTGATGGATTTGGTACCTTGAGTACCTATGCAGATTTTCTACTCGTACATGCCATGTAAGGGTGTAAAAGCTAACAGGACATTCGTCAACCCCTCGATAAAGGAGCGCCCAAGGAGGATAAGCCCAAAACACCAAATGATAACTCGTGACACGATAACAAGAAAGATGCTGAAAGGACAACGAAGAATTGGATACTTGCAAGAGAAAACGCCCCGAGATATTGAAGAATCCCGAAACAATAGTTGGCATCGAGGATAAGGTTCCGAGAACAGTAAATTAACTTCGAAGACATTTCGAAGACCACCGACCTACTCGACAAACTCTGACACCACCACAATTGTATAATTTGTCTTATTAGCTGTAATCCACTTTCGACTCTGCCTATATAAGGCGAGCTCGGACTCCATTTGAGGGGTTGGAATTTTTGTGTAGTCTAAGGCATGTGAGTGGGATTAGGTTAGTATATCCTCAGGTCTTTGAAGCATAATTTCAATGTAGTGTTAAGCAGCGAAATATAAGTTCAATGAATATTAAGATCTTCTCCTTGATTATACTTATACGAGTCAATCTCGATACGATTTTATTAACTTCGTAATCATCTTTTCCTATAAGCAGTGCATCTTTAATTAGCATTTGTATGAACATTCATCATGGATGTCTGGTGTAAAGTCTCTATGTAAATTTTATACCAACACAGTTTGGCGTTAAAAATAGGGACTGATTAAAACAACTTAGGTTTGCCTGTGATTTTTGTGGTTTTTAAATTTTTCAGAATTTTTTCCCCCTAGGGTTTCAAGGTTTTTCTTCCATTTTTCGATTATTTACCTATTACAAGCTCCACCATCTTAGGTATCTAATGATCTTGAGCTTTAGCATACCTAAGAAGTTTTGAGTAGATTATCTTAATGATAAGATCGGTGTTTCTTCAAGGAATCTAAGCTTTGAGGCACAGAGATCTAGTCAAGAGCAAAAAGTTTTTTCTCCAATAAAGATTTCACAAAAAGAACAGAGCAATTATCAACAAAACTGTTAGAAAAGTGGTTTCTTCGATACGAAATCTGTTATTCAAATTACCAGCAAATACCCTTAAAATCTTATATAGGATCCATGCTGAAGAAATTAGTTTAGGGTTATTTTAGGGTTTTTCAACCAAATCTACATTAGGAAAGTCGTTTTGTAACTGTCAGATCTAGCTGCATCTTTTCCGAGAAGGTTAGGTTAAGATTTTCAGAACCTCCATATTTGGAAGGCAGATCTGGAAAAAAAAAACAAGACGGTTAGAGGGAATAATTACGAAAAGATCTTTCAACCTAGAAATCTCATTGGGACGTACACATACAATCCTCCCTAAAATCTAGCATGTCAGAATCAGTTACAACTGTTAGGGTGCATGTCAGACCCATAGTACACTGCGATAGCGCCTTGGACCTCACGGGTTTGTTACTTTTTGCAGGTCACTGTCATCATGACTTCGCAATCCAATCAGATGTCGAGACAAGGAATAAGCTCTTCGAGACAAGGGACAGGTTCTTCGAGGCATAATACCAGATTCTCAACTAGTAAAGGACTATCACCAGAAATACCAGCAAGCACAGTCCAGCATAGGGAGCGAGTAAATGAAGACGAAGTACTGGTAGAAGATCTGGGACCAGAGGGGGAACGATTTCTAGAAGAAGACGAACTTCCGCAGCAACAAATCCACGAAGTAGAGGAAGACGACGAAGAATAAGAAGAAATCCCAAATGAAATAGTCGAAGCACATCAGCCAACTGAAGAAGAAACTGTGAGGGCTGTGCACTTCAGGAAGCTAATAAGTAAAAAAAGAAAAATAAGAAAGCTCAAACAACAGCTAGCCGAAGCAAATAAGAAAGCCGCTGAAAAATCAGCTTCGAATTACAAACGAAGCAGTGAAGGGCACTCTCGTCCCCATGAAAATTCGCACTCCAAACGACCTTCTACTTCGAGTAATAATACCGAGGTATATAGACACCTAGAGGAACGTGGGAAGGAAACATCAAGCCAACGGATCGAGCCAAGCATACGACCGAGATGCAACAGCATACAATTGATATACGAGAGCGAGCAGGCGAGGAAGGATGCCGAGACTCTAGCACTGCAAAAAGTCATGATGGAGCAAATTAAAACAATGCGAGCAGAGCTCTTCGATAACTGAATACAGTCAGCTGACAAAGTAAAGTTGAACCAAGCAATTAATGACGTCAACTGCTCGCCATTAAACCCCGAACTTCTAAGCAAGTCCATACCGGTGAAATGCACCATGCCAGTTCTTAAATTTGTTTTCGATGGAACGGGAGATGCGACTCTTCATATTAAAATGTACCAAAGATTATTCCTAGCCTGGGCGGACAAGGATGAGGTTCTCTGCAAGTATTTCCCATCCATCTTGAAAGGAGAGGCCTTAGCTTGGTATGATAGCCTACCGGCAAGCTCAATTTCTTATTTCGAGGAATTGTCCAAAGTATTCATACTTCATTTCCTGTACAACAACTCATCAAAGCCTGGGGTAGAGAAACTTTTCAGTCTCAAGGTAAAACCTAAAGAATCTATCAAGAGCTTGACCGAGGATACGCAATGTATAAAAGTCAGAAATGGGGCCTCGGAAAAGGACAATGTGCGAGCATACTTGAATGCACTTGACAAGGATCATCCACTCTATGATAAGCTCTTCTCCAAGAACGTGGAAACGTTGCAAGATCTCCGAAAAATATCAAAAGGAGTGAATCACGTTGGAAGAAATCAAAGAACAGGCAGCCCAAGGTAAGGAGACCATCACGAAGCAAGGACACTCAATAAACAACTTATCATTGGAGAAGCGAGATCATACCATGAATAATCAAGTTGCAGATTTCTCGAAAAGGGAGAGACAGAATGATAATGGGAGATATGGAAACGAAGGAAAATTTGGTGACGGAAGATACAATGACAATAGGAGATACAATGACAACAGAGGAAACGACCGTCGAGGAGGTTACGAAGGAAATAACTCTCGAAGGGGATACGAAGGAAGCAGAAAGTTTGGCATGCCGAGATCGGGATTTCCTCCATTTGAGGACAAAAAGCTTCTGAAGCTGAGTGTACCCCTCGAAGTAGCCCTTCGAAGCATCGAACAGTCCGAGTCAGCAGGCGAGATCAGATATCCAAAGAGCAGGGGAAATCAGCCACATCACACAAGAAAAATTCAACAGACTTCTGCGAATTCCACAAGTTTTATGGGCACTCCACTGAGAACTGCGTCACGGCACATGACCAAATTCATTACTTCATCTCGAAAGGAAAATTTAACTCTGGAACTACCAAACCCACCCCCAGGTCATCCACAGCCAAAGGAGGAAAAGCAGCACGAGGCGTATGTCATAGCAATTGATCGAAATATTCCGAGACTTGATGATTGCAATTCGATAGTGCACGCAGAAGTTGGCGAGCATAGTTTCAGCCCGGACGGAATCCACAAGAGGGATTTCGAAGGGAAAGAGATAATGAGTGTGACAGCGAAAAAACATCTAGAGGACTGGCAGAAGCAACCAGTCTTCTTTTCTGCAATAGATATCCCAGGTGGAGGAAGACTGCATAACGATCCATTGGTATTAACCTTGCATATCGAAGAATTAGCAATTCCTAGAATACTGGTGGACCCTGGTAGTTCTGTTGATATACTCTTCGGCAAGACTCAAGATAAGCTATTTGGAAAGGATGTTGCACTAGTACCCTCGTCATACAATGTTTTTGGGTTCAATGGAAAACCTTCGATGCCTAGAGGAAAATTGTCTTTAACAATCAATGTAGGAAAGCTGAAACTGCCAATATCATTCTGTGTGGTTGATATCGATTCCCCATACAACGCCATCGTAGGAAGACCTTGGTTGCATAGCCTAATGAGAGTAGCCTCCACACTCGATAGAAGAATTTGATTTCCAACCCCGCTCGGAATCGCAAAAATAGTAGGTGATCCCATTGAAGCTCGTGTATGCAACGAGATTGATATCCAACAGAGGGAGAATTCGAAACATGATTTCGAAAGCCAAAACAAGCATCCAAAACTAACTGAGTCTAGCATAAAGGAATTCATCGCTGAAGTGGAAGCAGGGATGGCTAGCACCACCATGGAAAATTTGAAAGCAACCTCCAAACTAGATACAATATTTGCAAATAAAGGAAAAGGTCGTTATTTGGAGAACAAGGAACAGTTCATGGTAGCAAGCAATAAAGCATCATCATCAAAAGAAACAATAAACGAAGGAATCTCATACGACGCCAGCAAGGGTATTTTCAAGGAAGATCAATTCTGGGCTGGACCGTATGTCATTGAGAAGGCGCTCGGAAATGACACTTACAACTTGATCAATCTCGAAGGACAAAGATTGAGCACCCCAGTCGAGGGAAAGAGTTTGAAACATCTTAACTAAAACTCCATATGTAACCAAAGCATTTCGAATATCATTTAGTTGAAGAATAAATAAAGGGAACAGCTTCGCTTGTTGCATTTCACACTAAACTTATATTATATTTTAGCTGAAACTCCAGATCCTACTTGATTAGGCATATCTTCTAAAAATCCCCAGGCCACATAAACAAATGGGCCAGGATGAAATATCTCCCCTAGTGCCTTGACGCAATGAAATTAAAAGGCCTTGATGCCAAGGCCCAGATGCCAATTAAAATTAAGTCATCGAGCAGTAGACACCGAGCTGATGTACATGTAGCCGTAAGGGCCATACGAGCTACATGACACAGTCCTCTACCCACAAGATACACGACGCCACAGGGCCTGATTCCCAACGTTTTTTTTCGCATCTGCAACGTCTATTAACGTTGCGCTGCGCCCTAGGCAACGTCTATTAACGTTGCGCACCGTTAATAACGTTGCTCCAAATAGGAATAATTAAAAATTAATTAAGCAACGTTGGGTCAACGTTGACTAACGTTGCACATGCACTAGTGGAAAACGTCCGTTTTAGTGCAGCTGGAAACAGTTCTAATATTGAAGAAAAGGACGGCTCCAGTCAGCTCTATTAACAGTTCTATTATTGTCGTCCTTTTCAAATAGGACGGATTTTGTTTGACTTTAAAATAGAACTGACCTCTCACGTTCTTTACAACAGCTGTTAAAAGCAGTCCTTTAGTTAGATTTTAATAATGATAAAAATTAAATGTGAACAGCTCATTTGCCCATTTCACCAGATCTGATAGACCTGAATTCCAGTTATAGATTTCTTATTAAGCTGAATGATTCAGACTGAGCTGAAAAGAAAATGCAAATCTCAAATAAAATCTAATCGCATCACCATTCATAAATAACCCTGAATTTTGTATTTCAAAATTACAATTGAACTCAATTGACAGTACTTCCAAGTTCAAAATCAACAAAATTTAAAAGATTTGAACTAGCAATAGTCAAGTTCTAAATCACAATGAGTATATGCTTATTATCTACTGCTGCTTATATACCTTCACTAAAGACACATAATTACCTAAGACCTGCACTACTCTTTACAATAAAAAATCGAGACAAAACCTCCAAAATATTGGTCTGACTATCCATCACATTGGTCCCATCATCACTTGCAGCAACTTTGCCTTTTGGATTCCTGTAAATGGCGTACAGTGTCAACTGCAGTGCCCCTAAAGCACATCCAAAGCCATTTGGTAACTGCGAGGCACATTACACAACACAAACATTAGTTCATCTTCCCAAAAATGGCATATATGAGCATGATGGTGGTTCAGATTTGGACTCAAGGCAGACTACCACAAAATTCAGTTTATGATACTCATACAAGTTAATCCAATAATTCTTTGCAAACATCATGACAAAATTAAAAGCCCATAAAGTAAATAAGCTTAAATTCTACCAGTAAAGATACACTGGGAGTACAATGAAGATAATGGTACACAAAAGTAAGTAAGAACTAAGGAACAAAAGTTAAGTACAACAAACTTACTATAATCATTAAAATCCAAATAAT
>JAJJMA010299021.1:0-15464 GCA_023529015.1 Papaver nudicaule
ACAAACCGAAAGCGGCTTGCTGACTAATCCAGGTTAATAGATAAAGAGTATGTTCTAATCACAACGATCTTGGGTGGCCTTATTGAAGAAGAGAAGGACCATAGAATAAACAAGATCGCAAGGTTTGATAGACGTGATTGAACAAAACACAAGTACAATACAAAGAAGGCTAGTAAACATAAACTAGTTTCCCGTAAGAGGTACTTCTAGGCTTCTTGATCCCCAAGAGAAGACTTGCACTAATCCAGACCGAAAGCAAAAGCTTAAAGGTAACTGAAAGGAAAGCTTACAATTCCGAAGAAGAGCTTGGTAGAGGGACAAAGCTTTCAAGAGAGAAACCACTCCTCCTATTTATATTGACTAAGGCTTTAGCTTTGAAATAAGGCTAAGTTAATTTCGGAAATTCATTAAAGCACATTTCCACATTTAGTTTTGAAATACCACACATAGACTCATAGCATTTAATGAGATCTATTACTATGACATTTTACATTAATGAAAAATATATTTCAATAAATGAAAAATATATTTCAATAATGTTTGGCCAAAAGCATTCAAAGCAAAGAATAATCAAAAGGTATATTTGGATATTTCATTAATTCAAAATATATAATGCTTACCAAATATGCTCCCTGGGAAAGAGCTCATTTCGAAAACGTGTCCTATTGTTTCAAAAATCTCCTTAAGGTATTATTACTTCCAAATGTCATCATCAACTTTGATAATGTCGACATCACTTCCTAGGCTTTGCTGGAAGGGCCAGAACGATCCTAGGTGGAAGTGGGATCTGGTCCAACGTGGTTCAACATTCCGCATAAACGTATCATCTCAGACGTGGAAAAGTCGTGTGTGTTAAGCTTAAATGAACGTGTATGTTCAATGGACATTCCGAATCATACAAAAAGATATACCAATGAAAGTATGGTGTATGATTCTCCGAGTAATAGCAAAATGTTGCATCTCCTGAATTCTCGATTCCAACATAGATGATCACGTTAATGATATCCAACAATTCAAATCAAAACATCAAATGAGAAATCAAATGAATATATGATCAAGTAGTATATCCATACGAAGATCTAATCACGTACAATATTGATCAGAAATCACGTGTCTACTAACTAGAGCGGCGAACCATATTTTTGACTATGACTCAAACCAACTTAGTTGTACATTGAAGATGAACGAATTCAAACTTCAAACTGAGAATATAAAACTCATTAATTCATTGAAGCACAAATCAAAATCGTAGAGTTTTAACTTCGAAAATATGTATTCTGAGATAACCATTTTTAGGTTTCGAAATCTACATTTTGTTTGGCAGAAACCAAATTAAGGTTTCGGATCCTAAAGTTCATATATGACTAGAACCAAATTTAGGTTCCCAAATCAAGATTCCATATAGCGAAACCAAAGTAAGGTTTCGAACTTTAGATTTTGTTTTAACAAAACCTTGGTTAAGGTTTCGAAACAAGAAACACATATTAATCTCGTCACAAATGTTTGGTGTCAAACTTGAGAGTCCATGTGGTCAAGAGACGTTTCAGCATCACACCTTTTTGTCCTTGACGCACAGGTTTATTTTCCGAATCACATAAACCTTTAGGAAACCCAGGGTCTTTTCGACCTTTTAGAAATCACATGGTCAAGACACATTGGTCTCGATTCTCAAGTCACTGTTAGCCAACAAACATCATTTAGAACTCAAGTTCTCTCATTGGTCACAATATTTAAGTTTCAGACCGAATATTTTATGGATACAAAAACCAGATTATGGTTTCAAAATCAAAGTTAAGTTTTACCAAAACCTACATTGAGGTTTCGAACTCTGAAAGTACATAAGGTGAGATAACAAGAATATGGTTTCGAAATCTAAAAGTATGATATGGCATTTTAGATGTTCATATGTAGAGAATCAAATAAATGATCCAGAACTTCAGTAATCAGAGCCGAACCATGACGTAATATTCGACTCAGAACAATAGTATATCGAGTCTACGCAACATAAGTGTGAGTCACGATCTCAACTACATTTAGCACATCGAGTACGTGCCAATCAATCCGACAGAATCAGACAAGGTAAGTCGAGACACAATACTGTGATGGATTAAATCTCGTAATACTACCGAGACAACATCAAAACTGATATATCCAACTCGCAGGTTTTAGGAAAAACCTTATATCACTTAGAGACAGAGAAGAAAAGAAAGCTCTAAGCAATATGGAACGTCATAACTACAACAAAAATATCACAAGCAATAAAGTGGAGTTATATCTTAAGACACACTGATCACAAGTGATCAAGTCATAACATAAAAGATAATGGAATCGCGTTATTTAGATTCACTAACCTCTTGAATGTGAAGCCGGATGTCTTCGTTTGATCTTCAGTCTTCTTGAACTCTTCAAATAGTGATTCATCCTACCAAAATCTTCCACAACCTAAAGCTAACTTAATGATGACCTTACCTAATGTGTGTTGTTTAGCGGTCGAGTTTTGATCACTAAATTTGACAACTAAGCTTGACATACCAACACTTAATTAGTGAGGTTGACCGAGCCATGCTCTAACACATTCCAGTCTGAAGTTTTGATAGTAGGATATCGTCTATATTCGCTTAATACTGTGAGTATTCAAACTGGACTAGGTCCCGGGGTTTTTCTATGAGTTTGTAGTTTCCTCGTTAACAAAATTCTTGTGTGTACTGTACTTTATTTCCGCATTATATTTGAATTGTCATTTATAATTAAACTATCGTACTTGGCTGTTGTTGTTGACATAGCCTTTCGGGATCTTGTATTCCCTTGTGTCAATCAATCAGTAACGAAAGAAATCTTGTTCTTGAGTTCTTGATTACAGGAACCGTTCAAGGTTTGACTTATAGGTGGACTAAAATAAAAGATTGGTGGTGTACTCGGTACCCTCGTCTTTTCAGAATGTATCGAGACTGAATTAACCCTCCAAGAAACTCAGCTACCGTTATGCTCTTACCTCTCTTGGCTCCCGCAGAAACCTACGCACTTGATTCCCTTAAATCATGTCCTTTACAGGCCTAAGAGTTGATCCACAGTCCTTCGTGAATACTACCGCTACCCTGCCATTAACATGACGCCTAGTTGTACTCGAATTGTCTTTCAACAAAGAATACGATAAGTGATCTCCTTTAGACTTAAAGTCAAGGTTAATAGAAATCGATATACTAATTAGAGCTTATTGATCTAGCCTAACTATTTTTACCTCGTAGCGCTTGACGAACTTTATACAAGACCTAATTCGTGAAGCGTTATGGAGCTTCTAAAACTTATAACATCGAGAGCAAACGTATGAATCTTATATCAAAATCTTTGGTCTTTAGTGATTGATTGACCGCAACAATACAATCGACCTAAGATACATGATCAGGAATATCAATTCCGCCCTATGCTTCACGATCCTCAAGTGAAGTCTTTCAATAGTCGTAGCCTAAGGAAAAAGGCTTCGAGATGACGACCAATTTTATGCAAGGATACATAAATGTGTAGAGGATTGAGTTGTATTTCGCAGAAAGTCATCTATTTATATTGATCGTCAAGGGAGGCCCCTCGCGCCTTACCTTGCGCCTCAAACAACATAGTTCACCAGTACCGCAATCCACGTGGTTTCTTTTCCTTCTAGCACCATTGACCATAGAACTTGAACTTAAATGGAGTAATAATGACAACAAGGTCATCCTTCACAAGATGCAACACCAATTGTGTGTCCACTTGTTGATACATTCATACGTACATGTATACAAAAGTGATTAGTTTTTGAACCTCAAAATTAATTAATCCTTCAGTCTGAGCATGTGGTTAGGAACCCCTGATAGTTTCTGGTTATTTAGATATTCCTGAGTGTATGTCATTTCTGCATTATCGTAATCCATCGACAATGGACTGATTGAATCAGAACTGTAGTAAATACGTTCCAGACATGGAAAATTGAACGACGGGTTTGTGCGACTATGGATCAGGTTAAAAAGAGTTTTAAAATGGCTCTTCTGAATCAAGATAATAGCTAACGAAACTATTTGATAAAGATCATTAAAACTAAGTAAAACAGAAATATATTATAAGATTATGAGAACCAAAAGGAGCTAAATCATGTGAAGAGAACAAAGATTGAGATAAATTTTGTTTTACTACCTAAGCTATTAACTTGAAATCAACTTATAAACCTAACAAATCAAACCTAAACCTTTAATAACTTAGTCTACCAAGACTTGTCTTGCGTTGGGACTGATCACTTGTGATCCTAATTCAGCTTATCACAGATTTGGATATTGAATTTTGAAATCGTCTATATCTTACCATAAGACTCACGAGCCTAAACGAAGAGAAATGTTGTTACCAAATGACCCGATATGTTAAAACGTCATTCGTCTTGTACTCAGATCTTCATGCCGAAACTGATAATTCAACTAAGACGACTGATGATCTCATGTACCAATTAAAATCTGCAAGCACAATCCACGGGATACAAGCACCTCAGTGTTCCAGCTGAGACCAAAGTTCTCTTCTGGCAATATGAATGTGTTGGCAAGTTAGGAATGTGTGTGTATATATATATATACATAGTCATATTCGTTACTCGGCGAGGATTGTAGCCCAGTTGGATATGAAACTGCTAACAACAAACAAACAAATAATGGGATTTTTCATTACTTCATTTGATTGCTTTGCCCAAATTTGGTGTTTATCTGACATGCCATGACATCCTATATAATCAATCAACACAAAACATCTGCACTCGCATTGTTTGATCATCGAAGATTTAGCACCATCTCAAACTATAATGATGTCTTATTCTTGAAAAGTCTTGGAGACCGATGTTGCAAGTGATGACAACTAAGCAACCTTGAGTAGAGCTCAAGTAAGTTCTCGAACTTGAAAAGTCCATAAACTTATTTGGAGGCCCAACTCAAGTAATTTCTCGAACCTGGTTGTTTATCGTCAATGATGTCTTCTGCAATGTTTAAGACAAACCCGGTAATACAATTGCAAATTGACAACTGATGCCTGACATAACAAACTCCCTGGTGTGAGATAAATTGAACATTTGTGTAGTAAATAATGGGAATGATGGAGGAACCACAACAGTATGTTTTCCCACTGAAAGTTCCGCTATTGTTCCTAACTGCTCAACCTCTGTGTTGAATTCAGATTCCAATAAATGGTGATTTGTTCTAAATATTGCTCCATGTTATTCCATTTACAATACATTTGCCGGCATCCCTTTACTTTCACTAGTCGTCTTTTATTCTAAAAATCTGAGAAATTTAAAATTCAGAATAATTTTCAAAGAGGAATCCACTCACACTATCTCACTCTTGTGGGGCTATTTTTTTCAAAAATATCAAACTACATCGTATTTAAAGCTAATATTTGAGGTATATGTTCTTTTAAAGCTCCACATTCATACAAAAAATGAGTGCATTTCGAAATGCCAAACCTCAATATCTACCGGTTTTAATTTCAAGCGTTGAAGATCAGCTGATTTTCAACGGTTGGTTTTCAAAGTAACAAATAGTGGTGTATACTTCTCGAAATGTGCTCATTTTTTATGGGAATGTAGAGCTCCGTAAAAAAACATATTCGCAAGATATCAGTTTCAAATCCGTCTTCGTTTGAATTTTATAAAGAAAATGACCCCTAAAACGTGAGATAGTGTAAGATGAAGACGGGGAGTGGATCCTTCTTCATTTTTAAAAGAAAAAAACATCAGTCTTAGGAAGGAAATTTATTTTTAATTTTAATTTTTCACTGTAAACTATTTCTAATTGCCAAACAGACTCTAGTCTACACAGTATGGACTATGGAGAGTCGGCTGTGTGGGCATGAACTAACGAGTCACTCAAGAGCCGAATGAGTTGGTTTTCCTTAAGTGGGAAGGAGTATGTTAGTTAGTTTGTTGATTAGCTAGAACGTTTCCTTCCCAACCGAAACCTCATTACTTCAGAAAGCCGCTTCATTACAAAATTTTCAAAATCGACGTTGCTTCTCATCTTTCTTTCTTCCTTTTCTCTCCCAGTCAGTAGTAACAACAACATTCCAACTCCCAACCAGTCACTCTCACCAACCTTACACCATTACAAAGATGGCAAGAGTAGGAACTTCTTTCAGACACAAACAACAAACCCTAATTGTTAGGGTTAGAGAGAAGAAACCCAAGGGAATCACCAGGGTGGATAGTATAGGAATTTGAGAAATGATGCAATCAGGGATTCCTCTTTGTAATTCTTGTGGTGAATCAGTTGGATTAGGTTCTAATGATGAAGTTTTTATTGCTTGTCATGAATGTAATTTCCCTATGTGTGAGAATTGTGTTCATTATGAGATTAAAGAAGGACGGAAAGTTTGTTTGCGATGTGGGATTCCTTATGCTGCTGCTACTAGCTTGGGTAATTTCATTAGTCTTCCTCTCTAATTTGAATTGTTACTTAACTTTTTGTCAAAATTGATACCTATTTTTTGTTTAGAGTTGAGTTTGATATTGATTCTAAACCGAGAACGAACGTATCAGAATCGTGCAACAATGCTTTAAATTTGTGAATCTTTTCTCTTGTTTGGGTGAATTTTCTTGTACTATGCTTGACTGAAAACTTGGTAATGGATTGCTCAGTGAACCCGACAGCGGATGGTGTTGAAAAGGATGTAACTGTTAATCATTCCACAATGGCACATCATGTCGAAAGTTATCAGGTTCAGATCCTTTTGCATATCTTGGATATCCTGATTCAGCATTTACTTACTAGATATTTTTGTAGATTTAGAAAATGACAGTGTTTCCTCTATGTGCAGGATGTTGGAGTTCATGCTAGAAGTATAAGTAATTTCTCGGCACTTGAAAGTGGTGAGTTTTTTCCTCCTCCTGTATGATATGTAAGGTTGCTACTTTGTGTTTCGTCGATCTGAAAGGTGTTTATGGTGTTTGTAGAGTCAAATGCCGAATCGGGGAATCCAATATGGAAGAACAGGGTGGAAAGTTGGAAGGAGAAAAAGAATAAGAAGAAGGTTATCTCTAAGCGTGAACAAGAACCTCAAATTCCAGTAGAACAGCAAATGGAAGAAAAACAGTAAGTTAATTGTAAATCATTATCTAGATTGTCACATTAATTGCATCCTACTCATTTTGGAACCTACTTATTGAAGCCAACATTTATTTAACTGAAATCTGGTATGTTTGTTCAGGCCAATGGAAGATGTACAAATGCTTTCCAAAACAATTCCGATTCCTTCCAACAAGATCACTCCATACAGGATTGTGATTATAGCGAGATTGATAATTTTGGGGCTTTTCTTCCATTACAGAGTGACAAACCCTGTTGATAGTGCATTTGGTCTATGGCTGACTTCTATCATTTGCGAGATCTGGTTTGCTGTTTCATGGGTGCTGGATCAATTCCCTAAGTGGTCTCCAGTCAATAGGGTGACATATACTGACAGACTGTCTGCAAGGTATGGGAGAAAATCTGAAGAATTGCATATTTTCTCTTGACTAGTTAACAATAAGTGTGCAGTTTCTGTTCTTTCAGACTTATAAAAGATATTTAATGCCCGAAAACTTTGTGTTCTAAGGGTCTAGGTATATAATCTTGATATATTTCAATCTTACAGATATAACAAGTTTCAATTCTTCTAATATCTAGGTTTGAAAAGGAGAACGAGCCTTGTCAGTTGGCTCCTGTGGACTTTTTTGTCAGTACAGTTGATCCATTAAAGGAACCACCATTGATTACTGCTAATACGGTGCTCTCAATCCTTGCTGTGGACTATCCTGTTGAGAAAGTCTCCTGTTATGTGTCTGATGATGGGTCTGCTATGCTTACATTTGAATCTCTTGTTGAGACGGCGGAATTTGCAAGAAAGTGGGTCCCCTTCTGTAAAAAATATGCAATTGAGCCACGTGCTCCTGAATTTTATTTTTCTCAGAAGATCGACTACTTGAAGGATAAAGTACAACCATCTTTTGTGAAAGAACGTAGAGCAATGAAAGTAAGCATCTCAAGTTTTCTAGCATCACATCACATGGAATTGCCATGTAGCTCAGATATTTTAGTTTGGGTTGCCGGTTACCTAATTTATATAGTCATCTTGCATGGACATGCATCTCATGATCTCTTTTTCAATCTGCGTACAGAGAGATTACGAAGAATACAAAGTAAGAGTTAATGCTTTAGTAGCAAAAGCCCAGAAAACACCAGATGAAGGTTGGACGATGCAAGATGGTACATCTTGGCCAGGAAACAATCCTCGTGACCACCCTGGCATGATTCAGGTACTGCTTTTATAATTTTTCCACCTCATCTAGAACCCTGTAACTGATCTTTTGATGTTTTAAGTACGAGCATGATTCATTAACCTGTTAAGGTGTATGGTTTGGGTCCGAATTATAAATATCATCTGTGTTCCACTATATCCTAGAAGCTTCAAAAGATTGCGGCCCAAATTATGTTCAGCTAAGTTTGTAAGTAATTGATGTAATGTTGAAAATAACTACGAGAGTTGATCCACATCAAACACCTTCTAACAGGTCTGTCCAGAGTGTTTCAAGATCACCATTTCTTGGCCAGTAACCTGTTAAGCGATCATCTAGTAGAAATTCACGTTTTCCAGTTGCACTAGCATGGCTCATTTTATTTATATTTGACTCACCTACATTTTTTCATCCTTTGAAGGTTTTTCTTGGACATAGTGGTGCACATGACATAGATGGAAATGAACTTCCACGGCTGGTCTATGTCTCCAGAGAGAAAAGGCCTGGCTACCAACACCATAAGAAGGCTGGTGCCATGAATGCGCTGGTAAAAAGTCTACACAATTCACGGCAAAGCTTACAGAAGAAAATATTCTGTCATTTGTGTTGTAATGTATGCCTCAAATGTTGGTTTATTGCAGGTTAGAGTGTCTGCAGTTCTCACCAATGCTCCCTACATCCTTAACCTTGACTGTGATCATTATGTCAACAATAGCGAGGCAGTTCGTGAGGGCATGTGTTTCATGATGGATCCACAAGTTGGAAAAAGCGTATGCTATATTCAGTTTCCTCAGAGATTCGATGGTATTGATCGAAGTGATAGATACGCCAATAGAAATGTCGTTTTCTTTGATGTAAGTTATAAATCAACAGTCTTCCTTTTTTAGCATGATTTGAGTTGCTCATATAAGATTTTTAGGAGTCATTATGATTACTATTTCAGGTTAACATGAGAGGATTAGATGGTATTCAAGGACCAGTTTATGTTGGAACGGGTACTATGTTCAATAGGCAAGCACTTTATGGATATGGACCTCCATCTTTACCTAGCCTTCCCAAGTCTTCTTCCTCTTGCTCATGGTGTTGTTGCTGCCGTTCCAAAAAACCTTCTAAGGATGCCTCAGAGATGTATCGTGATTCTAAGCGGGAAGATCTCGATGCAGCCATTTTTAACCTCAGAGAAATAGAAAGTATGCTGTGCTTCCTAAAGCCATCAATTTTTTGAGCTGCTTAGTGGTGTTGCCAAATAACTGACGATGAATTTCATATCTGCAGACTATGACGAGCATGATAGGTCTCTACTGATTTCTCAGATGAGTTTCGAGAAGACTTTTGGCTTATCTACGGTATTCATTGAATCTACTATGATGGAGTATGGAGGAGTAGCAGATTCTGCCAACCCATCAACTCTGATCACTGAGGCAATTCATGTCATTGGCTGTGGGTATGAACAGAAAACTGAATGGGGAAAGGAGGTGAGGTTTTCATATCAATTTCTACATTTTAAAGTGATATCAACTAGTTTTTTCCTATATTGATACTTGGAAATGGGCTTTTGTACCATCTATGCTTTATTAGATTGGTTGGATATATGGTTCTGTGACGGAAGATATCTTGACGGGTTTCAAAATGCATTGTCGGGGGTGGAGATCAATTTACTGCATGCCCTTGAGACCTGCTTTCAAAGGATCAGCTCCCATCAACTTGTCTGACCGGTTGCACCAAGTTCTTAGATGGGCGCTTGGATCGGTGGAAATTTTCCTCAGCAGACATTGTCCCCTCTGGTACGGATGGGGAGGTGGCCGCCTAAAATTACTGCAAAGGCTAGCATATATAAACACAATTCTATACCCATTTACTTCCCTTCCTTTGATTGCTTACTGCTCACTGCCTGCTATCTGCCTTCTCACTGGAAAATTTATCATACCAACGGTAATTCTTTCTTTTGGTTCTTCCTTTTCAAAACCTTTAGCTGTTAAATACTTTTGTATCAGTATCACTATTCCTGATAACATTTGCTGATCACATGGTATGGTAGCTTATATGATACCTGCATGAAGTCTCTTTATACCACAATAGCTAACATGCCAAGCACACGTATGCTGCCCATAATGTCTTCATACTAAATCATACCTGAATTATTCGATTACCGCATTTTGCTACAGCTTTCAAACATTGCAAGCATTTGGTTTCTTGGTCTCTTCACCTCCATCATCTTAACAAGCGTGCTCGAGCTGAGGTGGAGCGGTGTGAGCATTGAAGACTTGTGGCGTAATGAACAATTTTGGGTTATTGGAGGTGTTTCAGCTCATCTATTTGCTGTCTTCCAAGGGTTCTTAAAGATGTTAGCTGGTGTGGACACCAACTTCACTGTGACAGCAAAAGCTGGTGATGATGCAGATTTTGGTGAACTGTACATGTTCAAATGGACAACACTTCTAATTCCTCCTACAACCCTTCTTGTTGTAAACTTAGTGGGTGTAGTTGCTGGGTTCTCTAATGCACTCAACAGTGGCTATGAAGCATGGGGTCCACTTTTCGGCAAAGTCTTCTTTGCTTTTTGGGTGATTCTTCATCTTTACCCATTCCTCAAGGGTCTCATGGGGCGTCAAAACCGAACTCCAACGATTGTGGTTCTTTGGTCAGTTCTTTTGGCCTCTGTCTTTTCGCTTGTTTGGGTGAAGGTGGATCCCTTTTTAAGCAAAAGCACGACGATCACCAATAATTGCATTTCTATTGATTGCTAAAGAAACCTCATCCATATAAGTTTCTATGTATCTCTCCATCAAGTTTGAATTGCGAAATGAGTTGTACTCTGATGCTGGATTTTTGGGGGTTAAAAGGGTTTTGCAGTCTTACTAAGTTCAATATCTAGCAAAAAATGGGGTTGTACTGGGCTTTGTATGAAGTTTCAGAATTCTGTTTGTAAATTAGTGTTGGCGTTTGCAAGATCTTGTAGATTGAATGACTGCACACTGAGTATTCTGAGACAAACAGGAAAAATTCAGGAACAATTAAACTTTTATTTTGTTGAGGAAGATTCAGTTCCTTTTATTTTTCATGAAAAATTCATTTTACTAATGCAGCTCGTCTTGTGTGCCAAACCCAACAAGCTTGTGAATTCAGCAATACTGCTGAGTAGTTTTTTTTTTTTGATAATAAAACCTTAGATTAAACTAAATCTTGTCTCATAAAATACTGCTGAGTAGTTGGTTACTAGATCTTGTCTCATAAAATTTAGGAAAGACCAGTTTGCACTGTGGAATCCCTCTTTTATAAAGCAGACAGATAAATGAGGCACATTATAAAAATAAAAAAAAAAAAAAAAAAAAAAAGTTTTTTATTTAGAATATTGCAGCAGCAAAAGACCTTACAGAAACCATCACAACAATGTCGATCAGTTCTCCTCATATATAGAAAACCTTTCATAATACTTAACACCATAGATGAGTAATTCATAAGCATTGTTTCAACTAATTATTCTCCATAAGTTTCAGAACTTTCTTCCAAGCAGGCCTACAAGAAATATCTTCCCACCAAGCATTCACTTTCTTCCTGTCCTTCACAAGATAACCCTTCCCTGCCTCATTCATCAAATACCGAAGCCCTGGGAGGTGTCCCAGATCGGCGAGGCTGAACGAGTCTCCAGCAAGATAACTGTTCTTCGATAGTTGTTCTTCGTATATGTCGAGCACTTTTCCGAGTTTTTCTTCACTGGTACGAACTAACTCTAAGTCAGTAGCTTGGCCCATTCGAGGAAGTATCACAACTTGAAACACAATAGTATAAATCAGTTCATTGAAATTGTGTGCTTCAACTTCTAGCCATTGGTCTACCAAAGCTCGTTCCTCTAATGTTTTACCCAACAAGTTTGTTCCTTGATCAGCATATTTAGCTGCGTAGTACCTTATGATTGCCCTTGATTCTGTGGATTATCAACAACAAGCCAATCACATTAACTATAGAGACATTTCATTCTAATAAATGATACTTGGTAGCCAGGGACGGAGCCAGGAATTATTGTTTGGGGGGACAAATATTTATATTATTGTCGAAACATATGCGGCCGAAGGCCGCAAATTTTTTTTAGGCATTTAATTTTTCGTTTTTGGCTTCAAATAGCGTCACTAAGATCCCAGATAAGTTGTAAGAAGTTTTAGTTAATAGAGTTTTATACAATGCGAGCATATTACAGGTAAAACTTATACAATTGAAGGCAGTTTAGATAATATTTGGTATTAAAGGGAGACAAATTTGTGATTAATTAGATTTTCCAAGCCTAAAATTGTAATTTACAAAATTCTAGTGGGGACTGGGACTGCTGTCCCCACTAAACCCAATGTAAGTCCGTCCCTGTTGGTAGCTAACGGAAATGATGTTAGATTCTTACCAAAAAGCCTGAAATGACCATCCTCTACTACAGGCACTTGACCAAATGGCTGGAAAAAGAGAGTTATAATCAATTTGGTCAAAACTCATGCACACCATAGTAGTAGTTACTAGTAGCAAAAATGAGAAATTTTGTTGTCTGGTACCTGTTTCGCAAGGAACTCTGGTCTTTTGTGCTCTCCAAGTTCAAGGCGGATGGCTTCGACCTCAAAATCAATTTCTTTTTCGAAAAGACAAGCCATCACTCTTTGTGGACAAGCTCCAGTGACCGGACCATAAATTTTCACCACCATCTTTGTTCAAAATTTGTTAACTCTCAGTCACAATCAAACAAAGAAAAATGAAAAAAACCAAAGTTGTATGTTTAATTTGCCTAGCCTTAAAATCCTTATGAATACAACTTGGCTAGACCTATTTATAATGAGCAAAAAAATTTAGATGGTGAATGAACTTGGTGGGTATAGTTGTATGTGCGGTATATGCTGGGGGTTGGCACATGACTGGATGTGGGGACAATTCTAACCCCCAGTATTCTTGATCATATATGTACTGTGTGTACTCTCCGGTGGTTGCTACATGTCTTAAATGTCGATGAAATTTAATATGGATAACAATGATGACAAAATTAAAAAATTACAAGGAAGTGATCTCCATACTAAAAATCATAATTAAATATGCTGATCAAGGAACAGACTTGTTCTTTTTGGTAATATGGGTGTATTAAAAACAACTAAGTGAACATTACAAATCTGGTAATTAGAAATTTTTTACAGTGGAGAGAAATTTTAAAGGTAACTACTTCTGTGGTCTGTCAATGTAAATTTCATACTTGGTATCTATTTACCAGAACAGTTTAGTTATGTCTACCACAAATTACTCTATTTCCTTTGGGACATACCCTTGTTTTTTTTTTAATAAGAAAACAGGGAATTAACTACCCCGAGGTTACAGGAAATGAACACAACAAAGACGTAACAGTTATCACAATGCGAATCCAAACAGTACCCAGAATTTCGTAGCCAGAATCTTGTAACCAGAATCCAGTATCGGTGAACAGATAAACGAACCGTAACAGTAACGCCCTTCGAAACCAAGGGTGAGTTTGGATCGATGAAACTAATCACCAAACAACATATCCTCCTAGTAGAAACTTCAAGGTCTTGAGATGTTCCTTCAAAACCTTTTTCCTGCCGGATAAACATGCCGATGAGATAGAGGATGCCGCTGAAAACCGCATTTGTTACAACTCTACTAACAACATTGACAAACACATATGAACCAGAATAAACATCACCACAGCAGGAAAATCCATTTGCAGGAGTTACTGGATCGAACACAACAAATACATAATAAAATAAAACTACATCATTACAAGTAAAAAGCCGAACAGCACCAGAAACAAAGGACATATATATTCATACAGTTACACTCATATATTATGTGGCACATATTATTGCCCAGTTGCAAACCCAGTGTCAGTATCCTTTTGCTGCGCTTTATTGCTCGAATTTGTTTCAGCTTTCCTAGTGAAGGAAGCCTCGCTCTGACTCATAGTTGACACTGAGTTTATTTGCGGTGGCTTCTTTCCCTTTCCAGGGGGAGGAGGAGGAGGTTTTTTCACTACTGCGGCTCTAATGATGCTGTTTTGATTTGTTCGTCTGAGACCGTTGGGTTTAATGCGTAAAGAACTTGCTGTAGAGAAGGCATTTATCTGAATTGAAGCCATTCGTGATGATCGTTTGAGCAAAGGGAGGGAGAAATCACAAAAAGAAAAAATCTCAAGTTCTTGAACTTCCTCAAACTCTTCTATGTTTGTTATTCATTCAAAACCTGGTATGAAGCTAGTATAAATAAATATACCCACAGAACATGTGAAAAGGTGTCTTCAAAAGTCAATAACTGTGCAGTCCAACTCCATCTGGTTAACTCGTTTTCGAATTATTGACCATTTTCATATGTTATAATATTGATGTGCGTGGACCAAGCTAAGGGTTGGTCAGTTGGTGTGTGTTGGAGAAATGTTTTCTTGGTTTCGCTAGTTTACCAAGTCATCAGTGTCACTGGAAGTAACATGTTGACAAAGATTAATAGCCACTTAGCCAACGGTCAAATCAACCATTAATGTGCAGTGTGAACAGAATATATCTTGTCATGGAAAAATTTGTCCAGAGAATAAATCACTCGTCAAGTACTAATTAAGGGTTAAAACTTAGAACTAGAGCTCGCTTCTTTTGAATCTTGTCTGGTCATATCATATGCGAGAAGAGTGACTCAATTTCTGTAGACCAAGTCACTACCAGTAGACTAATATTGCACGTAAGAGCCTCCGCAATGGAGTAACCATAAATGCGCTAATGATATTCATCCCGGGGAAATCCCGTGTGAAACATTCTCAGCGGGTGGACCCGCTGATTTTTGTGGTGGGACCCGCTGACCCTAATTTCACGCGATGCCAGCCGTTGGATGCCTCCACGGGATTTCTCACGAGATTTTTCGGCGTACGTATAGAATTACCGCCATAAATGAAACACGACTGGGCTCGGTAAACGCGGCAATCCAAAAATGCTAAATCCTTTTTTTTTTCTTTGCAAAAATGCTAAATCAATCCACCAAATTTATTTATTTTCGATCGAAAAAAAAAAAGATATACTAAAGAAGAAAAAATTATTTACAGATTATATACATGGTCGCAAGATGTTATGGCTCTAGACCTTAACATCAATCAATATTTGGAAAAGTATGAGATTTGGGGAAAGAAGAAGTGAACACCAGAGAAGAATTGAGGGCAGAGAGAAGAATA
>JAJJMA010299033.1:0-14153 GCA_023529015.1 Papaver nudicaule
ACTACAAACACTAGCCTACTATAAGACTTCGGCCTGGGATGTAGCAGAGACCAACTCAAGCCCTCCAAGAGAATTGGCTACTGTCGCCTTCCTTACGTCTCTAGATCCCCCACAGATCGTCACGCACTTGATTCCCCCAGCTGACGTCCTTTACAGGCCTAGGAGTTGCTCTGACCGCTGTCAAAGGCTTGTGTCAGCAATACTGGTTTTGCAACCTTACTGTTGACGTATGGTGTAACTGTCCTCTATCAGTTTACCACACACAAGATGACTTCCTTCGGATTGTTAAATCCAGGTCATACGGAAATCTACTTCACAAATCGGGGCTGACACGCAAACCAAGTAAGCAATGCCCAATTCGTATCTACCTCAGTTATACACGAAGAATCAATTAAGAAACTTGTATAACTGGAGCTAACTAGGTCTTACAACACCGAGTGCAGCCGTGCGTTGCTACCTTTCCAACCTTGTTGAGTAACGTATCAGTTCTTGAATAGCCGTATAGCAGAAGAGACGAACTATGGAATAGACAAGAACGTGATTAGGTTACCAAGGTTACAGGTTAATCCGATTTCAACCAAAGATGGTTTCAATCTCCTACCTGTGCTTCCCAACTCTCAAGAGAAGTCTTTATAGTCGTAGGGAGTTCCCAGAGGAGCTGCAACCTATAGAGGATGAATATACCACAACAAGCATTCACCTAAGTGAAAAGAGTTTACGCTACCTTCCCTAAGGACCTTCACGTATGCTTGATGCTTGCGGTATTTGTCCGTAGACACCTCTATTTATATCACTCAATAAGATAGGTTGCTTTGGAATAAAGCAATCAATTACTTGTCCCACAAGTTAGGGAAACCCTAAACTTGATAACCAAGTAATAGAGATTAATCTCAATTGGAATTCTTTTTAGAATTATCTGCCAAGTGTTTTGTTAGCTCAAAAACACTTCAAGATAGAAATCCAACAGACCAGAGATAATCTTATCTTATTGACTCATTGAGGATCGTTAGATGGAACACAAAAGAGTTTATGTTTTACACAAGTCCATCTAAGAGATAAAGGAGTTTTGGAATTTGACTCAGAGTGAAATTCTAGGAGAATATTCACTAAATCCGACACCAGCAAGATGACTACCGTCAGGTTCACGTACTGGTACGTGAACAAAATAGCCATCTCGAACTCAGGGAATTTCCGAGTGTCTGGTACGCAAACCGGTTCGTGAACCGTGCGCCTGTCAGATTTCGTCAAATCTGGATTCCGCTGGAAGTACTGGGCTGAGCCAGAACTTAGACGTGTGAACGTCCTCAGCTGTGATCCATGGACTCTTTGCTCAAGAGTACTCCTTTAGATTCATCCATATCCAACTAACAGTTTGCAAGCAAACCATTGTAATGGACACATGGCACCGAATCTGTCTCATTCATTCTTGTACTCACAGTATTTGTGGGATCAAACACTGGTCATGACACAAGGCCATGTTACACAAGAATACAATCTCAATCGCTATTATCACTACTAAAGTAGTCAACTATATTTCGAAAGAATAGATGAAGTAGAAATAGAAGAATATCCATAAAGTCATAACTCCTACTAACCTTTTGTCGATGAAGAATAATTGATGTCTTCTTTGTCTTCACAGTCTTCGTCTTCAAGGTCTCTACTACTTTGTCTATATCCCAATTCCGAAATCTAAACTCTAGTAGGCTAAATCAAGAATTGAGTTTTGACACCTAAAACTGACAACTAGCTTGACATACCAACGCTAGTGGGTTTGACCGGACAATGCCCTAACACTTTCTTCCTTTGTGTTGCCTAAGGAGACAACAACACGCTTCTTAGTCTTGTCTTAGTCTCTTCTACGATCAAAGCGAGATACTACCTCACTGCGAGGTCTTTTTCTTGCACCTTCACTTTGTTCGCCTCGAGAATGATCCCCATAATCATCCCTACTTGGTCTAATAAGTTTCGTCTTGAGTGGACAGCTCTTTGCGAAATGCATACCCTTGCAAATGAAACATCCCTTGTACTTCTGGGACGTAGGGAATGGCATCTCATCTACTGGCTCATCATATTTGCTGCTGTCATCAAATTTGGCCTTGCTTTTAGCCTTGCTACCAAATCCGTGTGAATCTGTAGCTGGCACATAATCAGCAAGGTTCCTGACCACCTCTATGGCCTCATCAACGTGCTAAACTTTGCATATCCTAAGTTCTGCATTAACCCATGCTCTTGCACCTGACATAAATTGGAACATCTGATCTTCTTTAGTCATTCCGCGTACTTGTTGCACCCATGAAGAAAAGCTATCAGCATAGGCCTGTGGTGTATCCGTCATTGTTAGCCTACGTAAGCTTTCTCTTGCATACCAAGCATCATTGCTTGGCCAGAATTGACCTCTCAATCCTTCTTTTATGTCGTCCCACGACAATGGCTTGGAAAATCCAGCAGCTTCTTTTTCTTGCAGCATGGTTCTCCACCAAATTTTGGCGTCACCTCCCAGGTATGTACCAACGAGAGTCGGCATCTCTTCTCCTTTGATTCCATTAGCTTCAAAGTATGCCTCAGCGTCATACAAGAAGTTCTCAACTTCTCTATCATTCTTGGAACCCGTGTACATTTTTGGTTCTTGGACTCGAGTATTATTCTCCTCGATTACATCTGCCCCTGCAAAGGCTCCAGCATTGATAGCTTTGTGAAGGCTTGTCATCTCCTCCGACATTTTCTTCACATACTCCGTTAGTATGGACTTGACATCACTGAATTAACCCTTCAATCCAGCAACTTCGTTACTAGTTTCCCAACCTGACGATGTGGCATTAGAAATTCTGTCTTCCAACGACCCAACCCTTTCATTAAATGTTGTAAACCAGTCCGACGTTCTTCCTTCAAGTAAGTCTAGCCTTCGGTTTTCCTCAGAAGTGACAGGAATATCTATAACATCCACACCAATTTCCATGGCCATTTCGTTAATGCCATATTCCTCTAGTTGATCAAACGTACCCGGTAGTTCTTTGTTGATCAAATCACCATTAGAACCCATTCTAATGCAATTTCTCTGAGATAAAACGTAGCACTTGCTTGTTCACAGGAAAATAGTTTAAGAGAGAGAAATACTTGTGTATTATCCAACAAATACACTGACTATGCACCAAACACAGCCAAAAACAGAGCCAAAACGCGCTCTGATACCCGAACTGTCACACCCTTAACTTGCGGCCTTCAAAATCCTACAACTTACTTAGGGATTGACCCGACAATGCTAGTGGTTCACGTGAATCAAGCTTCATCCAATAGTACTCAACCTTATAAGATCGTGCCAACACAATCAGCCTTACCAAACTCGAGCTTTGCAACGGAAATCTTCTTATTTCTTTCGTGTTCTCTCTTGATCATAAGCAACCCATATAACTTACAATTCCAGCCATACCATCAAATCACAGATAAACAATGCAATGAACACCAATGTATGTCACAATAAACTCTTATTATTGCTTCAAAGGGAAAGTACAACCGAAACAAGCCATCTTGGCCTTGGCCTACATATTACACTATGTTTTTATGCCTAACACTCAATAGAAACCTTAACTTATCTCTCTATTATGTTTTCTCTCGCTCTCCCTGTCTATACTAAGCATAAACTCGCTTATATACCAAGGAAATAGCTGACCAACTTGTGCACAATACATGCACAGGCTTTGGACAGGCCATCTGTCCAAAGCAACCGTCAATAACTGACTAAAGTAGCTTGTAACTGACTAGTTCCTAGCAACCTTGGCCAACAGCTGTACACCTGTCCCACATGGTTACTCGCCCTCTATCTAGGCCACACATCCACTCTATAACCGTTCTAACTTATCTCCATAATTTGGCCAAACGTACCAAGCCATAACTTGACTTGTAACCGTCGCCTTAGGCCATTTCGCACCAATACCGCATCACTAAGCTTCACAGTTCACTTGGCCTTGACCTTTACTCTTTAGGACGCATATGCTAGAGTAAAGACATGCCATTATGCCTACATTGCTTTTGTCAACTCGCTCCCAAGCACTACGCGCATCTTTGGCTAAGTAATTTTACAATGGTGATGCATACCAAATGCATCACCAACTTCGCACATACTGTCCCAGCCTTGGTCATGGCCTTGGATCAGTACTTAGACCATCCCATAGCCTATGTTAAGTCCTTTGCATATGCCTTGAGCTGGGCAAGCTCATGCTCTCGGACTCATGTCAACACACCGTCACTTGGTGCATGCACATTGGCCTACTCTTGCCTATGCCATGAAGCTTCATTTGTCGGATGATTGTCGCTTCATTGCTGGGCCAATATTAGGGACGGTAACAATTAGCCACCCACTCAAACTGACGTGTCACCCAATTTCTTGAATTAGAGGGACCATAGGGGTTAGCGTAAGGCTGGACTATTCTTACACCTTACTAGTTTATGCGCTAGTCTCTGGATAATCTTAGACTATCAAACTAACTTGGATTTTGTTGGGCTTTTTTTATGAAGTTGGTGTCGGAGAGGGAGAGCATGGTCCGGATTGGTCCCGTTTCTGCTGCATCTGCATCTAATCCAATACATGGCGGGTTCCAATTTTGGCATCCTCATCCAATCCAACATCCAACGGATTTGCATCCAATAGATGCATGGATGGACGGATTGGATGCGGATGAATCCAATTGATCTCTTTTATAATTAATATTAGAAAAATATAAAAACAAAATAAAGAAAGATGGCATAAGATCCCATGTTTTAGAATACTATAAACTCTACGATAGTAGTAACTGATGGTGCTATTATTTATTCAAATACGCAAAACATTTGCTGACGTTCCCTTTTACTCCCTATACTTGTAATGGAACTCATCAATCTTATTTCATCATAACATTTTTAATTTTTTCTATGTAATAATGTCTTGAAATTAAAATATCAATATTTCAACAAAGCAACGATGATTATTAGAAAGGCACAATGGTCCCAAATCATAAATATTAACTTTTGTGAACAAAATTACCGTTTAGAAGAAGAATAGTAACTACTAACTTAGCGGATGTCCAACGGATTTTAAACACTACATGCGCATCCAATCCAAAATTAATTGGATTTCAAAAAGTGCATCCCAATCCAATCCATTAGTGAACGGATTGGACACCCACCCGCAAAAAAACGGATGAGCCAGATTTGATCTACGGATTTTGGGTCGAATGCTCGCCCCTAGCCTGTCGGATCTTCACATTATATATGGGCTCTTACATATTGGGCGTACTCATGCATAGAGGAAGTCATATTGGGCTTTTACAACGGATTTTGTAGGAGTAACCATGTCCCCCGTGTCTGATCAAAACAGACTCATGCATTGCAGTCATGCTGTACATCCTACTGTTTGTCAAATTACTTGAACCAAACACTTGATTTTGAATTCCCTGTACCTCCTCATTGGATCAGGAGACTTTTCGGATTCTCCCGACCAAACATGTAATACTAGTTAGATGAAATTTAGGAGAAAAACACGATAACTTGAAAGATCAGTTGTGCACAGCTAGCTAGTATATTCCTCCAAGTAACAATGCTGTTTGGGTGCATCATCGTATTTGGCTTGATTAAGGAGTGGCGGACATACACAACAATGTCTCTAAAATGCATAATTCATATGATCCCCAACAAAGCTGGCTCAAATTGCTAGAAGTGTGCCCAAAGTCCACCACACTGCTTTACCCCGGTTAACAAAAAGTGGATTACATTCATTTGGCATTCCATATACGGCGAATATGGTGTAGCCTTGTGGGACTTTTTATTCCGACCTTCGTGATCTTGTTAGTTTTTGTTTTAGGGTATCCGAATTCCCGTTCGGATATCTTTTTTCTTTTTTTTTTTTATTTCGGTTGTAATTATTGGGTTTAGGTACCCCTCTTAAGTACCTCTTTTCTCAATGAAATTCTCTTTGACCGACCAAAAAAAATAAATATACAACCATATATATCCAAGTTTCAAAACACCAACAAAAGCTGCCATAAATCGTAGAAGTGATAGATTTTACAAATCAATCATAATGCATAATATATCTAATAGTGCTTGGACGGTGGTGATGTCCTTAGTGTCTTAGTGAACATCCGAATGAGTTACAGTATACAGGGTGCGAAAGAAACGAGGAACACTCCATAAATGATCTCTGCAGTGGCCTAAATGGAATGCAATTCTTTTTATCGTCCTTATCAGGCAACTTCAAACAGCTCTGAGGTTCGCCACAGAAGTAATTGTACGAGTATGTGAAGTTCTCCAATCTAGGCAAAGAACAAATACTCGGTGGAATGTTTCCTGAAAATTTATTGTGTGCCACATTCAGCTGCTCCAAACTGTTCATGTTTCCCATTGTGTCAGGCAATGGCCCAACCAAATTATTGGAACTGATATCAAAAACAGTCAGCTGATTCAACTTGCCAATCCCTGGTGGTAAACAACCATTAAGTCCATTATTCGACAGAATAATCTCATTCAATGTTCCTGCCATTTTACCCATGTCAGGGAAACAACCATTCAGTTGGTTGTTCGCCAATACAAGCACGGAAACGGTGGAGTTGGCGAAGTTTTTCGGGATAGTGAACCGAAATTTGTTGTCGTTTATAAAGACCGCGTCGAGCTTCAAATCAAAGAGCCTCGAAGGAACATCCCCATAGAATTCATTGAACCGAATATCAAGAAATTTCAGTGAAGGTAGATAAAGGACTACCCAAGGGAACTTACCCGAAAATCTATTATTACTGACATCCAACTCAAATAAGAGACGCATATACTTAAAAGTTTCAGGTATGGTTCCGCAGAAACGATTCGAGTTGATGTGAAAAAGGGCTAGATCAGTAAGATAACCGAGTTGATAAGGCAACGTGCCAGCAATATTTTGATGGTTGAGGTCAATTCCCGAAACAGTTTTAATGTGAGGAGCATCCGGAGCTGGTGAACAATAAACACCATTGTAGCTGCAGACATCAGGTCCATACCAATTCGACGTAACCTTATTTGGATCAGATACAATTGCATGCTTCAATGCTTGGAGAGCTATGAAAGCACTTTGGAGCCTGGGGTTTGGGAAATAAACATCACCTTGTTTAAGGTCTGGGATATTTTGATCATCTTGGACAGCTTGATGAGAGGATTTAGATAAGAGGAGAACACAGAAAATGGCTAATAGACACAAGTGAAGAAATGTGTTTCTCATCATTTTTGTTCTTTGAATGTTCTGTGATTTGAAAGTGGAAGAGCTAGCTAGAGAGTTTGAGATTATATACTGTATAACTTTGTTTTAGGGTGGTGTTGAGAAGAAGAGATCAGATTAACTCAAGCAACAGTATAATTGTTTGTTATGGTTGGTGGAAACTACATTGACTCTGTATGTCTAATTAATGTTTTCTGTTTTTTCTTTAACAAGAAAAAGAAAGAAAAAAGAAGAAGAAAAAAATGAGAGGAAGCATGGGGACAAATACCAAGGTTATTGGGTGTTGAATAACCCTTGTCTCTCTCGAGCATGGAGTCTCGAGGTTATTAGACTAACGATAGTTTGTTTGATACGAATCGTTCACCAAAATCATGCGCCCATCAAAAATCATTCGTACGTGGAGTGAATAAAAGAATATAGATAAAAAAAAAACACGCCAAGTTGTAATCCTTTTTTACGCATTGTTGTGACATTTTTGATCTAACAATATCACAACAAACAATTTTACATATTAATCAGAAATACTTAAAAAATCCGGGAACAAAAAAGAAAATCTTCAAAATTCTGTTTGAGTGAGCTGTAAAAAAAGTCCATCTATGCAAATCCAATTCATATCTAAGTGAGCTGATTAGTAGTCGGTAAATTTTGAAAGAGGCCTGATCAAACAAAGTCTTAACATTTTGAAAACAAGCCGCGGACAAAGGTTAGTCGAAACATCCTAGTCTTTGAAGTCTTACAACCAATCATATTATGTTGCATTAGCTAGCTAACCAGCAATAATACTCAACTACCTTCGAATCGGTCAATTCAAGCAGCCTATAAAGTGATGATGTAAATTATATAATCTCAATCTTCTTTCTTTTTCGCCCAATTATACGTTAATTATTGTCCAAGTCCACTTGCATCTGGTCTGGTGGTTACTAGGTAGAGATTTCTAAAAGTAAATCAAGAGAAAAAACCAAGGAAGATAAGAAGAAGGTCGCATGAAAGCAAAAGGAATAAGGAACATAATCAAAATCATAGATATGTTTTACAATACATGTTATAGCTGCCAATATTCAACGAAACATGCAGTTGCCAAACTAATGTGCAACTAATTAACTGAGTCAATATATGAAGACAAACTGAATGCTCGTCGAAAAGGGTATAATTTAGATTTCAAGCTTATATTTTTTTCACAGAAAGAGATTCAGATGCATGCTTGTAAGAGCAAGTACTATGGTGCCACAAATGTGGAGAATTTCCCCACAATGTAGACAAGACATAGAGGGGAAAAAAAGCAAGTGCTATGGTGTATGTCTACAATTTAGCGGTTTCTAAGAAGCCGCGAAAAAAGGTGCACGCGGTTTCTACGTACGTTGGTCAATGGTTGACTTGACCGGACGCGGTTACTAAGAAACCGCAGAGAATCAGTTTTAAGATAGAAAAAACGCGATTCCCCCCATTCATCTTCTTCCCCTTTTCTCTACACTACACTCCCACACTTACCTCATTTTTGCCCCATTTGATTTTGAAGGTGATTGAAATTGATTCGATCCAAAAGCTTCTAGGGGGTTCTATTGCAAGTTTTAATTTCAATTTCCATCAACAAACGCATTCTAAAGGTATGAAATTTTGACTTTAGGGCATAAAATTGATTTTGGTTGCAAATATTGATAGATGGTTGATGTTAGGATGATTAGCTACATTATAAACTCATGAAACCTTGCATTGAACATAGAATTAGTTGAATTGAACAAACATGTGTAGACGTTGTAATTGTTGTGGTTTTTGTTTACATTGAATGTTGGATATCCCGAATTGAAATTAGGAAGGTTATTGTTTTTAGGTGCATAATGAGTGCGGGTTCTATACTCCGTGGATTGGCCAGAATGAAATATGGAATTCAATTGCCATCTTCGGAAGATGAAATAGAAAAGGAAATTGTACTATGGCACCAAATGTGTTATGATGTTCACAATAAATTTATCCGTCAACCGGTACCAAAGGAGGTTCAAAGGCGTCGACAACTTGTTCGTGATAGAGTTTTACATGATGCAATAATGATGCATGATTACTTTACGGTTGGGGGCACTTATACAGAAAGACAATTTAAACAACGTCTTGGCTTGCCTAAAGCTCTGTTTAAGAAAATACTAGATATAATTACCGACGAGGATGAAGAATGGCAACAACGCCCGAATGTAACGGGCTTGTTGGGTCATTCACCCACTATGAAGATGGTTGCCGTGATGAAAGCTCTGTGCAAAAGTAACGCCGCCGATAGTCTAGATGATTATACACGAATGGGAGCAACCACAATTTACAAGTACATCAAACACTTTTGTGAATTGATTTGCCGCACTTATGGAGAAAGATACTTGCGTGAACCCACAAGAGGATTTCCGGGAATGCTTGGTAGTGTGGGTTGTATGCAATGGCCGTGGAAGAATTGTCCGGTGGCTTGGCAAGGAACATATCGTGGTAAAGAAAAAGAGAGTTCATTGGTGTTAGAAGCGGTGGTATCCTATGATTTATGGTTTTTGCATGCATTCTTTGGAATGCCGGGATCAAATAATGACTTGAATGTGTTGGGTCACTCACAACTCTTTGACAAGCTTCTTCAAGGGTTAGCACCTCCTTGCAATTATGTCATAAATGGGCACCATTACGACATGGGTTATTACTTGGCCGATGGTATCTATCCAAAGCTGCAAACAATCGTACAAGCTTATAAGGTGACATTGAAGATTCCTGAGCGTGTAAGGTTTAACAAGTATCAAATGGAAAAAAGGAAGGATGTCGAGCGTTCCTTTGGAGTTCTTCAATCAGTCTACAAGGTTGTTGGGTCGCCATGTAAGTATTGGAAAGAAGGTGACATGAATTTGATAATGAAATGTTGTATTATTTTGCATAACATGACTGTAGAGCATTCTCGTCGTGACCCTGCATGGGGTGAGGTTGTAGCAGGTCCGGTGGTAGAGTACCAAGGCCCTACTGTTCATTATAGGGCATTGCAGAATCCTGAAAGGTATCAGCGACTACGTGTTGATCTTACTAAACACATTGCACGACGTCCTGGTAGAGAGATGGAGTGGGAGATGCTATTCTGGTGGAGTCGAGCATTGAGGGGTCAAATTTAGAGTATGTTCCACCTTTGCCAAGCGACATACCCCCACCATCTGACGATGCCCTGTCTGATGAAACTTCTGATGATAATCAACGAGTTCCTTGGTCAGCTGACCATGGTACTGACTTTCTTTATTACCAAGATGTTGTTCCTGCTAATGCTGAAACTATTGAAGGTAGCGCGTGGTTTGAATATATGGCTGATTCTTCAGAAACATGGGATGAAGAAGAAGATGGAGAAGGAGAGGAACAAGGAGATGAAGAAGAAGAAGATGAGTCAGGGGATTCGTGGGATATTGTGGAATCAGAGACTTCTACAAACGACTCCTCAGATTACTCATCCAGTTCTTTATGAGGGGGCTACAGTAAACTTAGCTGAGCCGTAAAATTACTTGATTTTCATTTAAATTAAAAACATAAATTACATTAGCTCATTCAACTATATTGTGGTTTTGTAATAACCTTATTCTGAAAATTGTGAATGAGTATTGTTCAATGCCTTGGTAGTGAAATTACAATGTTCTTTTAAACTTAACAATTATCTCATCCCACTCTGGCTTAGCGGGAGGTGGAGTTGAAGGCGAAGCATGATTGTCGTTCTTCATCTTTCGTAGTGGACATTTGTCTGACCAGTGGTCTCTCCCTCCACATGTGAAACAACCATGATTTTTATACTGCTTCGGAGATTCAAAACCATAATTTGCAACATGCCTACTATGTTCAATGGCTGAATCTAACCATTCAAAGTCTCCGCATTCAGGTTTTTGACACTTCAAAAACAGCCTCCCTGGATTTTTGTTGGTGTTAGACTCCAGGATCTTGCGAAACCCATCACAATTTTGTTTGGTACATGCCGAGTAGATAAAAGGACATAACACACTTTTGTGAGCTTCAGATTGACAGATACCACATTTGATGAGGGAAGAACACTGCAATAACATAAACAAATTATATTATAAACCATAACTAAGATTACAAAGATGGAAAAAAGATTTAGAGAGCAGAAAGATGGGGAAAAAAAAAGACTAAACCTTAGAGCATTCCATGGTACTTTGATTTTTTTGGCTTAAGAAGTTATGTAACAATTGATCTCTCATTGTTTGCATTTTATAAGTAAAAATGGATCCGTTAGGCTCAGTTTTCAAGTATTTTCGAGTTCAAAATCAAAACTAGCAGTTATGGTTCAAACAACCAAATTTCAAAATTCAAAATTCAAATTTCAAACACATATTACATTTCATATTAAACAACAACAATACATTACTTATTAAAACAACAACATTACAACAACATTGGAAAACAACTGGTAGATAGGGTTAAAATAATTCAGAACATTCAATTGAATTATTCACTAATCACGGATCGTATCCCCCAAGATTTTTTTTGAAGATTTCGTAGCATTCTTCGAACTTAAATCGGCTCTCTGTCTCTTCATGATATTCCTCTTTCGCAAAAAAGAACCTATCTGCACTGGACAAGTGTGGATTGCGAACTTGCATATCAACAAGAAAAATGAACAACATATCAACAACATTTTTAATCAACTTAAATCGACATTGAATCGACCTCTTAGACCGACCATTAGGATTGTCTCCGTCACCAGAGAACAAGACAAAAATATCCAAGATACGACTCCAACGAATGTTAAGGGCGCCATCTTGAATTCCGACACGAGATCCAATCGTAATAGCCATGTACGCTTGAACAATAGCAACATCTTCATCAGTAGTGTATTTAATAACCATATTGAAGTGATTAGAGAAACAAATTGAGAGAGAAAGAGAGAATCAACTAAAATGAGATTGATTGGGATGAAATGGTAGTTGTGAGGATGGGCTGGTTATAGTTCAAATACCCAACGGATCTATTTTTTACCGTTGTGAAATGAACGGCCGGGAGTGTTTTTACCGTTGTAAAACGAAGGGTTCGGATGGAGTGTGTGAGGAGTGTAACAAAAAAAGGTCAAACAAGTATTTAGAACTGGGAGGTTTCCTAGTAACCGCGTACAGAAACTTGCGGCTTCACAGAAACCGCTACGGCTTCGTAGAAACCGTATACATCGGTTTCTTGGTAACCTGTGAGTAAGCCTTGTCTACACGGAGGTACAGATCTGTACCCCATGTATACATGGCTAGAGCTTTTCCCCACAATGTGAGGAAATTGCCCACATGTAATGATTTATGTGCACCATAGTGCTTGCTCTAAGTTAGAGTTTTATGCAATAATCACTATTATTAGCCACCAAATCCGAAAAAAATAGATGCAGGCTGCAGCACCAAGGTGACATGTGATGTGATTAATCAAAGTGTTGTCCGATAAAGATAATTGACTAAAGCTCGAGGACGTAGACTCATAAGCTACCTAGCAGATACGCTCCCATACAATATTGTTTCACCCACTTTTAGAAAATAAAAAAAAATAAAAAAGGGCATGAGCCACTATAAACTCAGAAATTTCGAATAGAAAACATCTTCGACCATCATATCCTAATCTTTCAACTTTTGTCCCTTCAATTCTTAATTACCCATAGTTTATTTATTATTACTGTGGAGGGCCTGGAGGCTTCTGTGGTGTTCACTGTTCACCATTCAAATTGACATTGTAGTCGCCATTTTTTGTGAGATTTACTCGATTACGCAAAGACGGATTTGTCTTCTGATAATACCTAGAACATGGCCGGCTCCTGGCTGTGGCTGGTCGTGGGCGCAACTTATTTTTTTTTATTTTTATTTATTTTTTTTTTGACGGAAAGGTGGGCTTATACAGCTCTATTTATTTCAAACACCTCATTTAATTGAGGTTAGAAAGGTTACAGAGGATAATTGGAAGCCATGAATACAGGCTAATTCAAGTACAATCGAAAGATACAACAAAAGAGTATAAAAGAAAAGTATTACAACACTATAAGAATTGTAATACAACAAAAGTACATAATAGTTGATCCGAGCAGTAATTGATGTAATATGAGGAATGGTGTTTTGATTATATTTCCACCATTTTGACAACTCTTCTTCATCAAGAGAAATTCCTTCATAAAAAGGATAATTTGCACTAAACATCATGATCTTAACCAATTCCAGTAGCCATTGATCTTGTTTGGAGAAATCTTGATCATCGTCACGCCGAAATCGAAAGATTTCAAAGATATACTCGAATGTAACATAGGATTCCAATTGAAATGCCCCTTGGCTATAAGAAAACCACTGATAACATGAAGTGGCCATCATATATAAACAGTAAAATAAAACAAAGATTCTAAAACCTAAAATCACAAACATTGTGATTTTTTTTTTATTGAAAACACTAAATACTAATTACACAAACCTAAATTTACTTGGAAAATCTGATATCTCAGATTAAATCCAAGTAAATTTAGATTTGAAGATTAAGAAACCGGAGAAAAAAGAGAGGTTTTGGATAGTTTTTTTTTGGGCGCAACTTAATCAATTGCTCATCTATTAGAGAATTTCTACAAGATAAACAGTCGTATATTTGTTAAGACAATCTAAAGATCCTCATGGTCTTGGCTGGTCTTTTCATGACTAACAGAGTCTTCCACCCAATTGTGCCTTCCTTTTCTTTTGCTGATTGGATAAAAAGATTTGGGACTTGTTAAGGTTACAGTTGGCTAACCAAGTCTGTTACCAGAAGATAAAGTCTACAACAACTTATATGTTCACCTATTCACACTCCTAATATATCTACGCATCTGTTATGCTTATCTTGAATGTAATCCTAAACCCTAAAGAGGTTATTGTAATCACTATATAAAGTGCAGGTCACTGATCCAATAAAGTGTGAAACCTTTCACCAAAAATATCTATCTCTGTCT
>JAJJMA010299035.1:0-11935 GCA_023529015.1 Papaver nudicaule
TGCGGTCGATTGGATTGTTCTTAGATCTCTTGCAGTGAAGTAACCTCCACACTCTCATCTGATGTTAGTAGATGTTGTTAGTTGTTGTTGGATTGAAGCTATTCATTGGCGGATTAAACAATAGGTTATCATTCAGTTATTATGAAGTTCCTAGCATGGAACTGTCAGGGATCTCACTCCCCTGATACTCTATATAAACTAAGAAATCTCACAAGAGAGCATATACCAGATTTTCTCTTCCTATCTGAGACTTTAGCTTCAGACAAATTTATCCAGTACCTAGTTTCAATTTTGGGTTTTGACAGTGGGTTCTCAGTACCATGTGTTGGAAGAAAAGGGGGGCTATGTTTACTTTGGAACTCCAACATTAGAGTTCAAATTCAGGTCGCAAATCAGAGCATGATACACGCTCTGATTGTGCCAATCTCTCAACAATCTTCTTGGTTCTTCACAGGCATCTACGCCCCTCCAAAAAGGCAGGAAAGATGGGATCTCTGGCGCAATTTCAGCACTATGGTTGCGACAACACAAATTCCATGGCTATTGATGGGAGATTTTAATGAAGTAACTTCTCAACAAGAGAAGAAGGGAGGAAGGCCTTTCCATATCTCACAGGCTTCTAACTTTCTAAATTTTATTGATAACTTTGGACTAATTGATTTGGGTTTCCAGGGCAACCCCTTTACATGGACCAACAAACAACAAGGACAGGAGTGGATTTTAGAAAGGCTCGACAGAGGCATGGCTAACCACCAATGGCTTCAACAGAATCCTCATGCATTGATCACTCACCTCCCTAGAGTGGCTTCAGATCATGCCCCAATTCTTCTTGAAGAAACAGCAATGCGGAGACCAAAAGTTAATAGGTTCCGTATTGAACATCTATGGTTCCTTCACCCTCATATGAGAGATGTGGTGGACTCGGCGTGGGCAAGGAGTTTTAACCCAGATCCGGGTATAAACATCACTGCAAAGCTTGATAATACGGCATCGGAGCTCCAGAAATGGCATGCAAACACCTTTGGTAATCTTCTTTCACTCATAAAAAATGCTGAAAAAGAAATTGAGTTTGCACAGATGAAATGTGCAACTTCTTCAGGCCAAGAACTGATGTTTTGGTTCCAAAAAGAAGAGGAGTTGAGGAACAGCCACTCTTTTCTAATCAATTGCTATACTTCATATTGGAAACAAAGATCCTGGGTGCAATGGCTCCAGGAAGGTGACTTGAACACTACCTTCTTTCATACGAAGGCTACAATTCATAGAAGAATAGACCACATCAGAACTCTTCAGACTGAATTGGGAGACTGGGTCGAGGACCCTAAAGACATTGCAGAAACTCTGGTTAGTCATTTCCAGAAACTCTATACGAATATTCTTTCTCCAGTTTTTTCTCCAGAGCTGTTTAATGGTGTTAGAGATAGGCTGCCGATTGTCGCAATGGGAAGACTACTCGCTCAAGTGACTCGTCAGGAAGTCAAAGAAGCTTTACTCTCTATCGGGTCTGAAAAAGCGCCAGGACCGGATGGGTTCACTAGCAAATTTTATAAATCCTTCTGGGACACCACTGGAGATCAGATTTTTGAGCTTGTTGATTTCTTCTTCAAGAACAACGAGCTAAATCAGAAGATCAACCAACAAATCTTATTCTCATACTCAAGGTTGATAGCCCGACAACTCCAGACCAATTCCGACCGATTGGTTTATGCAATGTGATATATAAGGTGATCTCTAAGATTCTTGTAGCCAGAATTAGACCTTTTCTCCAGGTCCTCATTGCACCCTTCCAAAGCGCCTTTGTTCCATCTAGATCCATCCACGACAACATCACTATTGCAGCAGAGTTATTCCACCACATCAGAACCAGACATTCGATGAGGGCACCAAAAATTGCGCTCAAACTTGACATTCGGAAGGCGTATGACACTCTGGACTGGAATTTCATCAGAGCAACTCTCACTGCTATGAGTTTTCCCCCAAGATTCATTGACCACATTATGATGTGTATTACTTCTGTATCATATTCAGTCTTGGTCAATGGCTCTCCTAGTGGAAATATAATTCCTCAGAGGGGTCTCAGACAGGGAGACCCTCTATCACCCTATATTTTCATTCTTTGTGCTGAGGTCTTGTCTTCTAATCTTGCTCTACAGGAAGCGGCCGGTAATTTGAGGGGACTTAAAATTGCAAGAAATGCCCCCTCAATTCTTCATCTCATGTATGCGGATGACCTCCTCATCACATGTTCAGCGGATGATGTAACTTGCAACACTCATAATAAGGTCCTTCACCAATACTGCACGGCGGCAGGTCAGCAGATTAATAAAGCAAAATCTTTATTAATCCATCACCCAAAGACTGAGGATGCACAACTTCACAGACTCAGGGTTTTTTTTGATTTGCCAACAAGCCATGAAGCACCTTATTATTTAGGAGTTCAGCTAAGGAATGGGAGGAACTATTCAAATATGTTCACCACGCTTCTTACCAGAATGTCGCGAAGAACAAGAGGCTGGATGACCAAGTGTCTCAACCCGGCTGGGAGATTACTGCTTATCAACACGTCTCTAATGCCGATTGCGAACCACACCATGCAAACTCATCTTCTTCCAGATCATGTTCATAAGAAGATTGATAAAATCGCAAGGAATTTTTTCTGGGGTCATGAGGAACATACGAGGAAACTACACACCCTCAACTGGAAGATAATCACCAAACCAAAGTGCCAGGGTGGACTTGGAATAAGAAGATCAAAGAACAACAACATTGCACTCCTTCTTAAAAAAGTTTGGCAGCTATGGAATAATCCAGACATGATTTGGTGCAGGTTAGTCAATTCCAAATACCTCCAGTATGACCACTCTCACCCTGTTTTACCAACTCCGCAGACGACGGCAAGCTACATCTGGAAAGGTCTGACGAGATGCTCCCATGCCTTACTCAACCACACCGCCAAAGCCATTGGAGATGGTACATCGACATCGATTAATGACAGATGGATTCCGGAACAGACTCTCCAACAAGCTTTCTCAAATTCACCCCTACCGGCTAATAATGTTGCTTCACTGATATTACGAGATACCAATTCATGGAACCAGCAGAGAATATTTGAGCTATTTCCTGCGGAAACTGCCCACAGAATCCTTAGCATTCACATTCCATCTCGACCTCAGCCAGACAAGATGATTTGGTCATACACGAAGACAGGCCAATACTCGACAAAATCCGGATACAAGGTTTTATCGGAATTTGATGGTTCCAAAGATCAGGTATGTTACAAAATCTGGACTTTGAACTGTCCCCCAAAAATGAAACTTTTCCTTTGGAAAGTTTGGAATGAAGGATTACCCACCTTAGACCTCCTTCATTCAAGAAATGTGTCATCAACTGGTGCGTGCCCTAGATGCGTTCATTCAAGAGAGACAACAAATCACATTCTCTTTGGATGTGATTCGGCAAAAGAGGTATGGAATTATGTTCTCGAATTCATTAAAGAAGACTGTGCCACCTACAGAACTAGAAGATTCTTCCTACCGCAGAATGTTACGTCTCTTCTCGACATGAAGATTCTGCAGGAGTATAAATGCCTGTGTTTCCATACAACCTGGAGTATTTGGCTGGCACGGAACGCTCTTCTGTTCAACCGGAATTGTCAGACACCAAAACAAGTCTTCGAAGTCACCCTAGTCTTATGGAGAGAATTCCAATGGGCCCAAAAGTACATTGCACCATACATGCCAGACTATGTTCCGCAACTCAGATATTCTGCCAGACCGTTTACGTGTATTGTCATCAATGTTACTTGGCAACCGCGAGATGAGGGATGGACTAAAATCAACATGGATGGCGCGGCAAAAGGTAACCCAGGAATGGCTGGAGCTGGAGTAATTAGCAGAAATTCGCTTGGAGACATCATACAAGCTATTGCGGCACCTCTGGGTTTCACTTCTTCTCTCATTGCAGAGACGTGGGGTTTTCTTTTGGCGGCTAGAATGGCATCTCGTTTCCAATGGGACAGAGTTTGGTTTGAAACCGATTCCAAAGTCATGCTACAGATCTTCAACAACCAGGAACAGGCACCGTGGTATGTTGCTGATATGCTCAAGGAAATTGCACGTCTCATTAGCAACATTCAACATCTACAGATCACGCACGCGTTTAGAGAAGCAAACCAGGTGGCTGACGAGCTGGCCAACCAAGCAATCAGATCACAAAATGAACAACCGTGTACTTTAAACACTTATATCTGGGACTCCATTACACCTTCATTCCTTCGTCAAAAACTCCAAAACGACAGGAACGGTGTTGGTACCCCCAGAATTGTACGCGCACAGTTTGATCACTAATAAATGCCTTTAGGCAATCTTTCAGAAAAAAAAAAAAAAAAAAAAATTAAAAGGGTAAAACTGTCCATTTTATAAGGGGTTTTTGGTTTTTGGTTTTTATGACCCTATTTTGTTTTGGTTTGAAGTGCCAACAAAATTCTTGCAGTGCCAGAAACAACACATAAAATCCACTTTACACCATCTCATATGTATCTCATGATTCAGTCATTCCAGACTGACCAAGCCTATTCACCTTTGTCCGAGCCTATTCTCTACCAACACTGCATTTTTTTTTCCTTTGGATTTCGATGGGAGAAGAAAGTGAGGAAATTATATTTACTGGAATGACCCTCGCCTTCGGTCTCGGACTTTGTAGATTTTTTTCTGTTGACTTTGCCACGACGGGAGACACGTAAACAGTGTTGGTAGGGAATGGGCTCGGACGAAGGTGAATGGGCTTGGATCTGTTCTCCCGAAAATTCTTTACGCAGCGTAGGTTTTGTCGCGAGTTTTGTCCCGTCTATCACAAAATCCACTTTACACCATCTCATACAGTAGAACCTCTATATAAGAATAGCTTTGGGACCGGATAAAAATATTTTTATAGAGAGGTTATTCTTATATGGAGGTAAATTTTACAAAGATTAAGCTTAGTTGGGACCAAATATTTTCATTCTTAAATAGAGTTTATTCCTTTATAGAGTATTCTTATATGGAGGTTTTACTGTATTCCACGATTCAGTCATTCCAGACAGACCATTGGATTGGTATATAAAAAAAAAAAAACCTTTGGATCGCCTCACGTATAATAAAGGATGGATAAAACATAGTTGTTAAGGGGTGTTTGTCTTTTACTGACTCGTCATTTGAATCTGACTTGGCCACTGACTCAAATTTAATCTTTAACTCGAACACAGTTGAATCAGTAATTAAAACCCCACTGACTCGAAAAAAATGGAATATGAGCCAGTTAAAACAGGTCTTACTCAAAAAACCAATATCGAGTCAGACCGAGTCGAATCAGATCCAGTCGAGTCAGACTCAGTTAAAAAAAAAAAGTGGTGTTATTCTTGTTTTCCCCATCTTTCCCGGAGAAATTTAGGTTTTGGGTTGGTGAACATAGAGAGGTTAAGTGTTTTATCCAGGGACGGAACTAGGGGGCTTAGGGTGCACTAGTGGAAATAGCCTGTTTTAACACGGCTGGGGTGTGTAGTTAAACGCGGTTTTACTACACACACCATCCGTGTTAAAAAGGGTGGCAGTTTAGGCGTGTTACTTTGTAAAACACACCTAGGAGGGGTAGCAGTTCTGCTACGCACTTGAGTGTGTAGTTATACTACTACGGTCTGTATCCGTAGTAGTTCAGGTTTTCAAAATTAAAAAAAAAAATGATTCAGATTCAGCTGCAATCAGAAAGACTGAGCTGAATTCTTGCAGTCATAATGATTGACTGGAACAAATATGATTCAACATGGACTCAGCTGATTAAAACAAAAATTAAAAATGATTTTAAAATGAATAAACTTATATTAAAAGCTCTTCAATTTACAATGTTAACATATTCAGAAAATAGTATCGTGCAATAAAAAATGTTTACAGCGTACAAATACAACTAATTTCACACACCAGTTTACACTTAGGTTAAAAAGCAACCAAGAAAAAGTACTGAATTCTCACCACTACTACTAACTTAGCATTATGGAATGCCCACAACTCCAGAAATGGTAATCCTCCTACTACCTGCAGCAACAATGATGATATTAGCTTAGTAGTATATAAATGAGGTCATCACACTTGGTGACAAAGCTAAACACTTCTTTCATTGTGCTGGAACAACAAGATCAAGAGCTAATGCATAAAAACAAATTCAAGTACATCAACAAAAACTTGCATTTTACTAAGGCTACATCTACTAAGGCTCATAAAGCTAAATGCTGATTAAAAAAATGCATCTTCGAAACGTAAGTTCCAGCAGGAACCAATGGCCAAAGATCTGCTGTCGAACATAAATATAAATCAAATTAACTTACACAGGCCTGTAAATGTAAATGATCTCACGATTGATGAATGAATATGTGAAGTTGGATTTCGTGTATTGATTTCAACTAAGCAACTTACACAGTTCAGCAGTCAGCTGACTAGTAACTCAATAGCTATGAAACTAAATTATCGGGCATAATGTAAACATAAAAACTCCAGGCATAATGTAAAGTAACAAATGTGTACCCTTATTAAAAGATAGACCCCAATTCCAACACCATATATGAGACTGGCAGCCACTTTCCCTGAACACAAGCAACACAAATTATGTCATTTCATATTTCATACAAGAAAAAAAGAACCACTTCTCAAAAACAAGCACCGAGACAAACTCGCAGCACAGCTTCCAGCTGGTGGAGCATACCCTGCCACACATGCAGCAAGCATAGTGAAAGGAGCTAAAGAATGTTAAGTTACCGTAGGAACTCCTGACACCTGAAATACAAGGCATAGTATCATTTGATTATGAAGAACGATTTGTATCAACTAACAATGCCGCAAATCAAATGCATCCAACTCATTATACAGGGCGCCCTTGAAAATAAAAATGATGCATACTCGACAATAAAACAATTTCGTGCATCTTTTGGTTACTAAGATAATAAAACAATTTCCGAATGTCAAAACATACTCGACAGAATCATCAAAAAGTCAACTAGAGCTGTATAACCATTTATTTCACTTAAAACTACCTCACACTTGAAATTTCATACCCCGAATTTAAAGAAACAGTGTGTAGGATATTATATTTCAGACGAGAAACCAATCCCTATTCTCTTATATAGACATCATTCGTGCATCTTTTGGTTTCTAACAAACTAATTCACAATTGCGCCAAACAAGAAATCATGTCAAAACACACAATCTATCAAAGTCAGGTCCAATCTCCTCCGTTAAAAACTGCACTACACTTACAATTTCATACTGAGTGAATAAAAGAATACACATGAGATTCTTTACGACGTCAACTAGCATGAGTCGATAACACTAAATGGAATCAGTCAAGACTTTATCCTATACAGACGGCAGTGTGTGACTGTAACTAATTCACATGTTATCATTTCTTCCACTTAAAACTTTCTTTTAACACCTTAAATTTCAAAGAACATTCATCAATCCAATTTCTAAATAACCAATTCACAATTGCGCCGAACAAGAAAAAAAATACAGTAAAATGAAAATAGAGTAAGTACTAACTTCCATTGAAGTGGTGAACTCCAGCAGAAGCAAGCATAGCATAGTATTCAACCTCGGATTTCCTAAAAGGAGGACAATTATTTGAGATCATTATGAGCTTTGCTGCAACAAAATCACTCTCAAATCGGCAATAACCCAAAATCCTCAACAAGCAAAAAAAAAACAAAACAAAACATGAATGGTATATAAACAGGGAATAAATCAAATGACTATTAGGGCCTATAAACAGGAAGGGTAAGATTTAATCACCTTAAAATCCTTGAGGATTCCATCAGAAACCAAAACCAGTTAGCTGCTCCTGGATCTGAAAATTTCCTCTTCCCTTTCGCTGATTATCATCATCTCACGCAACTAGAAAAACAAAATCAAGAAACTTAGATTTTTCGTCCATAACATGTTTGTAAAAATGTAACAACGAAAATAAAACGAGAAAGGGGAAAATAGATCTGAGAATCTTAAGGGGTTACCTTGAGAAGAAGCTGCTTAAGAAGATTTGAGGAAGAGAAACTCTTTGGGATTTCTTTTTCCCACCTACCTACCTACACAGACAAAAATTAATATTGAGAGACAAAACTAATCTATGATGCTGATTCAAATATTGGAATCAAAACAAGGAAATTCTAAGATTAGTATTACCTTGAAATCAGTTTGAGGAGGAGTTTAATAAACTAAAACCAGTTGCTCTTGGAATTGAATGTGAAAATCTCCCAACTGCAAAAGCAACATTCAGAAATTAGAGGTTTTGTATTTGTAAAAATGTCACGAAATGAGATTTGTTTTCTTTGCTTCGATGGAGAGATGAAAAAGATGAAGAGATAAGGTAGACGGAAGAGACAAAGAGATAAGAGAAGCGCTATGTCGAGTCTGATGCTAGGGTTGGACTAGATAAGATCTAGGTAGCGCTAACACGGCTGATGTTCGTAGTAGTGTGGGTAGCAGAGCTGATGGCAAACATGTAAATAAAATTAGCCAAATCAGCTACGCCATTTCTTGCTCTGCTACACACTATGGCCGTAGTACCCATTGCTACGGATAAAGTGTGTAGTTGTCAAGTGTAGCAAAGTAGCTGATTTCCACTAGTGGTGGTTGTAGCCCCACCACAAAAAAAAAAAAAGATTGGAAAACCTGTTTTAGGTCAGCCTAGTTTCCAAAATAAAAATTTAGCCACCCCCATTTTAAGAAAAGCCCATTAGTTATTTAGCAGCCCAGTCTTCGTTAGTTAAAAAATCGACAGAAACAAGTTTCCTTAATTAGTTCTTAGGTTCATACAACCAAGGTTGTGAAATTGTGAATCGCTCCGCGAGTCGTTTTTCATTTTTGAGTATCGAATTGTGTATTGGAACGTGAATCGAAGATTTGTGGTCGATTAATAAAAAGCAAAATTAAAACCAGTTCGTAGAGGGAGTAATAACTTTAGTTCTAAATAGAGGATAAATATAAAACATAGTTGATTAATAACAACAAACCTAGGCATAGCTCATGGTTAACATGGTGTATTAGCTCTCAAGAGGTTTGAACTGAAGTTTGATTCCCTCCGAATGATTTTACATGGAAATATTCTAAGAATATTCTTCGAAGTTTGACTGATTCACTGGTCAAACGTGTTGATCGGTACGATTCTTGGTTAGAACGGTTAAACCATGCGACCCAACTCGAAAAGGTAAATTTATGACTTGACTTAAATCGTACGAGTTTCACAACCTTGAATACAACCTCAGCGACAATAGTAAAGAGTTGAAGGATCTTCCTGGTGATGTCTTATAAAACATACTTGCTAGTTTACCAATTGGGGTAACTTTCTGGCCAAATGTGTACCCAAACCTTGGAGAGTAATTTTGATCCTTAGTCTCGACTTTGTATTTGTTTTGTATTAACCTTGCCACATATAGGATGAGACGTAAGAAGTGTTGGTGGATACTGTTGGCTTGGATTATGGTTAATGGGCTTGGGTTATCTACCGATCTTCCCAGAAATTTAGGTTTCCAGTAGATGAATAAAGATAGGTATGGTGGATCTTCATATTTAGAGCTTCTCCAATGGATTGTGTGTGAGAAGAAAAATCTTCATCCACGTAGGATCCATGTTCATTTTTGCTAAAATGATTCTCCAACCCGAACCTCTACAATTAATATTAGCATGACATGCCTTAATTTTGGGAAGACATCCTCTAAGTGAACCTCTAGATCTAGAGGTTCACTTAGAGGATGTCTTCCCATCCACGTCAGCTTTTATTAACTAAAATAAATCTAATTTATTAAATATAATACAAAATATATTTTTTTTGTTAATAAAATCTAGAAATTAAATTGAAAATTTTATTACAACAAGGGAAAGATACATATGGGTTGGAGAATGATTTTTTTTAATCCTTATATTTAGGAAAACTAGTAATAGAGGATGTCTTCCCATAGCGCCACATATGAAATTACACAACCACCATTGGAGAAGCTCTTAGTAGATACTGAAGTAGAGAGATGGAGGATCTTCCTGGTGATATCTTAGAAAACATACTTTCTCGATTACCAATTGAAGTAGCTTTACTCGCCAAACGTGTATCCAAAACTTGGAGAGCAATTTTGTGTCCTAAAACTGAAAAGCAAGGTATCTTTTTCGCTTTCTATCATAATGAAATTTTGGAGCAAACGTGTAGAGAAGAATTGTTCTACGAAGATGAGTATGATCATTATGATCCTGCAAAGATCAACCATTATTACTCTTACAAAAGATAGAACATGGTAAATTTATTAGGAAATCTCCCCCGAGGAATTTCATGGTCGGGTCTTGCAATGGTTTGGTTTGTTTTGGGAGATATAATCAACATGCTGTAGGCGCAATTCCATTTTTAATCTGCTACCCATTAACCGGAGAATTTGCCCATCTGCGGGAGTATGATTACTCTTACAAAAGTTTATGTGCATAATCGACAGGAATCGAGCCTTCATTAGGCATCGCATTTGGAACCAAAAATTGATTGTTGTTTCACCCCTAATTCGCTTGTTGTGCATAGTTTGTCTCCACCATGATGCAGCTCCACCCTTAATTAACTTAGACGACACCAATTTTACTTGTTGGAATTCAGGAATTCTCATACATTCAAAGAAGTCCTCAACGGCAGCAACGTAATCTTAAAACCTTCAATGTCGATTCTACCGTTGTAGGTTGGCACTTCTAACTTCATTTTGTACGTTTTTTTAGCATCAAATTCATAAAGGATTGCATTAGTTTGAGAGGAATCATCGTTAAATAAACCAGCATCGATTTCTTCTTCTCCCCACTCGTTCTAACCTGGTCGCACATGCCTCCTTGGCCCCGATCCGTATCTAGTACGACGTTGCACAAGACAGTTGTTGTCTTGGACATGATTGTGGACTCCGTTTCTCATAGTCGTGCGGTACTGTATTTATGCCTCTTTGGAAAGACAACTTCTTCCTCTTCGAAATCCATAAAAATTATCGGGAGCAAATTCATATTCTGAGAACCCTACTCCATCCCGATTGGTTGATCTTCGATGCCCATGGATGTTAATCTCATTCCACAGATCTCTTGACATATGATTCCCTCTTCTAAAACCAGATTCATCACCCTCTTCAAAGAGGTTAAATGTACGGTTTGGACCACCTATGAAATTTCTTCTGGAGAGCATAAGATTTCCGCAGACTCCACTCTCATAACGTCTAGCGCCAGTCCTTTGATTCACGTTCTGAAAACGATTATAAGGTCGTCGTTCTCTCTCTTGGTTCTGTATGGCATAGTCTGATTTCCCAATCTTCTGATCCTTCATTGATTCTTGCAAATCCTTCAAGATTTTTGTTTGTGAAAGCAAGGTATCGCCTAGTCCTGCAATAATATCATCTTGAGCTTCAATCATCACCAACATAGGATCCCTAGTATAATACTCTTCTCGCCATTAGAAGTTTTAGTAATCGTCATATCTCTGAATATCCTAGACTGCACGGGACTCCTCAACCGTCTCTAACATAGATAGTAAGATGAGCAACAAAAGAGAACCTGCTCTGGTAGCACCTGATAAGGCACAAGCGGAAGCAACTAAAATAAAACACACAGCATGAGAATCCACTCCTAAAAATAGTAAAGAAAACTCCAATCCATGAGCAAAGGTAACCGATAAACAATTGAACACGATCAATCTCACAAGAGTTATAAACAGGTTTCAAAACCAAAAAATACTTTCATTAACAAGCTAAAGCAAGTTGCGCTACAAGACGCATAAGAATCAGTTTTATACTACTGCCCAAACCCTAACAAACTGATAATCCTAAGACTCTTCTAAACTTCACAAATCCGCAAATCTCTAATATCTATCAAGATATCAAGTACTTATCCCTTTTATTGGACTCATACTTTTCTAAACT